>JAODAL010074291.1:0-14427 GCA_025379985.1 Phyllomedusa bahiana
GGCCCTGCACATTTGGTTTGATGGAGCAGCACTTAGACATGGGGGTTTGGTGGGGGTGGGGGAGGGCCGGACATTGGGCACATATCACCCAATTTGAAAACGTGGGGGAAAAAAGCAACGCCCCAATTTGCTGGGTGGTTTGGGCGGGAAGCACATTTCCACCCAGGGGGCTGAAAAGGACATGTACTGCCCCTGACGTAGTTAAAAGCCCCATATTTTCCCCGCGCTGCAAGCCCCTTTGGAAGACCCCGGGATAGGCTCAAGGGACGGGCCCCCACCTTTTTCTGTTTCAAACATTTTTTGTGGGGGGCGGGTACTGCCTTTTTCAAAAAGCAAAACAGCTTGGAACTCCCCCACTCAGTTTCGGAAACAACCCTTTTGTAACGGACCCCCTGCAACCCCCCCCGCCCCCCGGGTCGAAAGGCGCGCCGTGCCCCACGGGCGAGCGGGCCGCTGCGTCCCGTCCCCTCGGGGCGGGGGCCCTCGCTCACCCCCCTCCCGGTCCCACGTCACTTACCCGCTTCCCCTCTGTCCCTCTCTCGCCGGCCCCCGCTTCCCTGGGGTGCGCGCCCCTTGCCCCTAGTTTTTTAAAAATTTAAAGGGCCAGCCACCGGAAATTGGGCAAATTGGCCTGTTGCTCCCCCTTTTTAAAGGGCCACCCCTCTTCCTGGGCCCCTCCCAGATCTTTAGTGCCCCTTACTTACAGAAAAACATTCCTTAGCCTTTTTTCTGATTCCTGGAAACCTTTCCCTTTCTCCTGTCCCGACCACGAATTTTCCCCGCCTGCCCTGACCTTCCGCCTTTTTCCACCCCCAAACAAACCCCAGCTCCTGCCCCTGACCTCTCCCTGCCCCCAAAACTACGAGCCTGCCTTCTGTTTTCGTACCTGCAACCCCCTCGTTTTGGCCCTCCGCAAGCAATTTCCGTCAGGGGAAAAAGCGCCTGTAGAAATCCCACCGCAGCAAGTCCATCCCGCTTTGCGGCGGGTCTTTTGAAAACCGGGGCCCTACTTTTTAATTTTTGCTTCCTGGGGGGTGGCTTACCTCATCGCTTGCGGTGGTCCGAAAGGGCCCAAAAAACCTCCAAAGTGAAAAGTAAAAATTTTGGGGCCCTGGGGTTTCCCTCCAAGGGGCCTTCCCCGGCGCTCTAACATACCACCCATCGGCCCAAACAATCGAAGCGATCGCGCGGGAAAAGCCCAGACCCCTTCAATCAGCTATCCCACATGATCCCAGCAGCTCATCGCCACTCAGCAGCAAAAGTCAGCTGAAAGGGTCTCCCCCGGGGCGGCCGCTCTGGGTTTTGTCAGTAGGTCCAAACTCCGGTTGTCTATGCCGAAAAAGTTTGACGGGGCCCCAAAAGGGCCCCTGTAGGGGCTTCATCCCCCCAGTGCCCCCTTTCAGTGGAACTTAGGGCTGGTCATTTTCCCCTTCGGGAAAGACCCAAGGGTGGCTTTGCGTGGTCATTCTTCTCTCTGGAAAACCCCTCCCCGGGGTGACTCCACTCGGGACCAAGGGGCAAATCCGACCCAAAAGCGGCCCTTTGCAAACATTCCCTATGGAGTTCCACAGTGTCTTCAAAGAGCCTGCCCGCCTTCGTTTTGCTAAAAACCCCCCCTTTAAACTAAACCCTTTTCAGCGGGGGAATTTCCTCCGGGGGTTGACTACCTGTGAAATTTCCCAAACACACTAGCATCGGGGGGTTTTGGCTTGGAACGATGCTGAAATTGGGCCCCCCGTTCAAAAAGGGGCCTCTCCAGCCAATTAAGGATGCCCCCCTCCCCCCGGGATCCCCATCTTTCATTAATGAGCTCATCCATCGGGCCAACTGGGATTGAAAACCTTTTTTGGCGGAGATAAAGCTCCCCAAAGGGACAAAAAACCCGTCCAAAACCCCGTCGTCTACCTATCACTCCCTCCTTCCCACCCAGCCTTTTTGGGAAGAGGCCATGCAAGTGGATAGACCCACCTGACCCCCGCGGAACTTAACCGACGACGTAAAGAGAACCTATGTCTCTACTGCGGCAGCCCTGAACATCTTCTCAGGGGTTGCCTGCTCCGTCCTCAACATTCGGGAGAACGAGTGCACCTAGACTTCGTGGGAGGCTCCCCCAAAGGGGGGGGCAGCTCCCTCTTTGTCTGAACAAAACCCGTCCTTGTCAGCAAATGGAAAATGGGGCCCACTTTCAAGTTGACGTTTCTTGGGCCCCTGGGTCGGCTGGAAAAATTTTTTGGGGCCGCGCCCTGGTGTCCAACACAATTCCCCCTTGTTCCCCTGGGAAATTTTCCCGGCCAAAAAAACCCCATAATGGGGAATTTCCCCCAAACGATCCAGTCCGTTACCGAAAAATGAGGGCCCCTTTGTCCCTTCAAGGGAGGGCCTTCCCTAAGGAAGACTTACGCCTATTTTATTTACCCCATCTTCCCCCTTCCATCCTCCTGGGGCTTCCGGGGGCTGCAGGGGCCATGCCCTGGTTCTCGACTGGCAGACGGGCGAAGCCCTGCGATTGGGGCCAGAGTTTCGTCCCCCTGTGTTTGGGGGCACTTCGGGCCCTTAAAGCTTTCCGCTTCTCCAGTACCCCCTAAGCCTCTACCCGGGGCTTTTCCCCCGCCATATAAAAAATATGCTGGGCGCTTCTCCGAAAAAAAAGCGGAGACCTTGGCCCCCACATCGCCCTTTTCGACTGCCCCCCTTGGGAAACCCTTTTAAACCCCGGGAAAATCTCTTCCACGGGGGAGGGTTTTACCCTCTGTCTGGGGCCTGGGGAAACCCCTTGGCCATGTCCACCTACATCAAAGAGAACCTCCAGAAGGGGTTTTTTTCGTAAGTCCCCCTCCCCGGCTGGTGCCGGCTCTTTTTTTCCCTAAAAGAAAAGGGTGGATCCCCCTTTCCCTTTTATCGTTACCATGGTCTCAAAAAAGGAAACACCCCAAAAAAAATTGGTACCCCCCCGCCATTGATTAAATAGTGTTGAGCGATTTTTTTTAAACGCAAAGTTTAAAAACGGGAAGGTTTTTAAAGGTGGGTCGAAATTTCCAGATCATGCGTTTAAATTAAAAGTTAAAATCTTTGCATCACTATTTTAAAATCGCGCCTTTTTCGGCCTTTTTCCCGAATTTTGGGGGGGCCGCCAAAAAGAGATTTTCAGAATAGAGCAGGGTTTAGAAAGGGGTTGGGGAAATCATTACTGGGAGTTTTATGGGGTTTCGATTTTGGCCCGGAAAAAATTCACAAAAGAAAAAACCTTTTTTTACATAGAAACCAAGCGTTTCCCCGTTTTCCCGGCCTCAGTGTCTCTCAGCGTCCAAAGGGGTAGGACCTTTTCGTTCTGCCCGTTGGGGGAAACAAACTCAGCAAAATTTGTCTAATTTTTTTGCCCCAGAGAAACCTCTACAAATTTCTGTGATCCTTTCCCAAATTTTGGTTTTATTTTGGGATTTGAACATTTTATTTAAATTACTAGAGAAAATTTTTAAAGGGAGAATTTTAAACCCCTGTAAATTACGGCGGTGGGAGCGGGGGGGGAAAGGGGGGGGGCCGCGCCGGGCGAACCCCAAAACAAGCTCTATCTATAAAGAACACGGATAAAGTTTTACCAAGACTTTTGTGTAGACAAGGGAGTGAATATCTTTTTTTAATTTTAAAAGTTTGCTATTGGGAAAAAATTTTTCCGGATATTGGCCCCGGGCCCAAAATTTTATTTGGGTAAACATCATTTCTAGTAACTGCAGGGCCCCTTTTTTTTTAGCTGCAAAACCCCCCCTTTTATTAATATTTTACATTTTCAGATAGGTGTTTTAAAAATTTTTCCCCCTTCCCCCCTGAACCCGTTGAAATATCCCCTTTCACTTTAAATTACAAAAACCCGCAATCTTGAGTCAGCACAGGTTTTTTTTGTTGCCAAAAAAAAACCGTGTATCGTTACGAAAACATCACGTTTTCGTGGGTTTTTTTACTTTTGCCCCACCCAGCACTGTTCCCTTGAGCAGCATCTACGTAAATCTTTAAAAAACAATTCTATAAATTTACCACAGGGGAAAATTTAAAAGGGGCAAAAATCCGTTTTTTAAAATCAAAAAAAAACAGTTTCTTTTTTTTTGACTTTTTTCGCACCCAGCACTGTTCATTTTACGCAGGGATCTACGTAAATCTTAAAACAGCAATTTTTATATTTACCACAGGTCAAAAATTTAAAGGGGGCAAAAAAAAACCCTTTTTTTATATGGAAAAAATAACAGTTTTACGTGTTTTTTTTTACTTTTGCGCCCCCCCGCACTGTTCCCTTTAGGCCCGCATCTACCAAAAACTAAAACAGCAATTTTATATTCACCCCCAGGGAATTAAAAAGGGGCAAAAAATACCGTTTTTATACAAAACATAATAGTTTTCGTGTTTTTTTTACTTTTTTCGCACCCAAACACGTTTCCTTGACCAAACAACTACGAAAAACTTAAAAAGCAATTCTATATTCACCCCAGGGAAATTTAAAGTTGCAAAAAAAAACCCCTTTTTTAAAATCAAAAAAATAACAGTTACGTGTTTTTTTTTACTTTTTCGCACCCCAGCAAATTTTCAATTGACGCCCAAACTTTCGTAAATCTTAAAAAAAGCAAATTTATATTCAAACCCCAGGGGAATTGAAAGGTGCAAAAAAACCGTTTATTAATCAAACAAAACATTTTTTTTTTTTGACTTTTGCCCCACCCAGCACCCGGTTTTTTTGATGCAGCATTACGAAACCCTTTAAAACAGCAATTCTATATTCACCACAGGTTTAATTGGGAAAGGCAAAAAAAAACCCTTTAAATTAAAAAAAAATTTTAAAAAAAAAAAATTTAAAAGTTACGTGTTTTTTTACTTTTGGGGCCCCCCCAGCCCCTGTTCAATTTACCAGCATCTACGTAAATCTTAAAAAGCAAATTTTATATTCACCACAGGTTTAATTTTAAAGGGGCAAAAAAAACCCGTTTATTAAATCAAAAAAAACAGTTACGGTTTTTTGACTTTTGCGCACCCACACTGTTTTATTGACGCAGCCTACTAAATTTAAAACAGCAAATTTTAAAATTCACCACCCGGTGAATTGAAAGGTGGGAAAAAATACCGTTTTAAATTTAAAACAAAACCCAAAAAAAGTTTTCGTGGTTTTTTTTTCTTTTGCGCACCCAGCCAAAGGGTTTATTTTACGCAGCAACTACGTAAAAAAACCCAAAAAAAGCAATTCTATATTCACCACAGGTGAATTTAAAGGGCAAAAAATACCGTTTATTATATCAAAACATAACCGTTACGTGTTTTTTTACTTTTGCGCACCCCGCACGTTCAATTTTACGCAGCATCCTTTAATAAAACCTTTAAAAAAGCAATTCTGTAAATTTTCCCACAGGTGGGAAATTGGAAAAGGTGCAAAAAAAACCGTTTTATTATATCAAAACAAAAATTACGTGGTTTTTTTTACTTTTTCGCACCCACCCCGTTCAAATTGGGCGCAGCTCTACTAAAACTTAAAACAGCAATTCTATATTCACCACATTGAAATTGAAAAGGTGCAAAAAATACCGTTTATTATATTTAAAAAAATTTAAAATTTTTCGTGTTTTTTTGGGCTTTTTTTCGCACCCGCCCCTTTTCATTGGACCAGCAAACTACGTAAAACTTTAAAAAAGCAATTCCCAATTCACCACAGGGGAAAATTTAAAAGTGCAAAAAATACCGTTTATTATACCAAAACATAACATATCTGTTTTTTTGGGCTTTTTGCCCCCGTCCCCGATTTTTTGATGACCCCCTTGCATTTTTAAAATTTTAATCCAGCAATTTTTTTTTTATTAGAGGGATTTTAGAATAACTTTTTTTGATTGCCTCTTTTTAAAAAAGAACTTTCCAAAAAATATTCCATACCTTCTCAAATTTTTTTTAAATTTTTGAACATGGGGCGGGAAAGGGGGTGGGGAAGCGAGCAAAGAGGGGGGGTTTTTCATGGAGGGAGAGGTACGAGAGAAGGTTTCTCCTTCCAGTGCTGCCCAAAACACGGGATGCCAAGCGGATCTCCCGTTGCAGGGACCCTCAAACCCGTCATCGCTGGGGCCCGGGGCCCCGTGAAAACTAAGTAAAAGAAAAATCGGTTTCCAATTTCTGTCCTTTATGGTTAATGCAAACCTGCAACTAGCATCCTTACCCCTTGTCCTCCAGTCCACGGCCACAAATGTTCTTTATCAGCATCATCAGCATCTGTCCCCAAAATTTAATCAACCAAATGTCAACTCGTGTACCCCCCCAAATTTTGGATAATTTTATTGTCTGAAACCCCCTTTTTATGACAAAATGGCCCGGTTGGGGGTCAGAAGGGAAAGGGTTTTAAAAAATCAAGAGGATGATTTTTGTTTTGCTCCCGAGCCCCAAATTACGGGGCCCTCAAGGGGGTGAAAAGGGAAACCATCAAACGGCCAAAAAAACCCCCGGGGGGTTTGGCAACGCCTTGCAAAGCCCCTTGCTTGTACCCGCAAACTTCGGATCAGAAAGTCGGACGACCAAGGGCCCCCTTTTTTGAATGATGATGGGGAAACACATTGCCCGGGTCCATCCGGGCTTTTTCCCCCCAGAATTTGCTTGTGAGCGCTTCATCAGTGGGCGGGGGGAAGACGATGGGGGAGTGTCAATACGGGGCCCGCCACAAAAAGGGGAAAAGGGCGGTCGAGAAATCCCCTGATATGATTTCGCCCCGCCACGGTCACGCAAACCCCCTCCTCCTTATCCCCGTGAAAAAGCCAAGGGCCTTCCAAAGCCCTTTGGGGCCCTTTTTTGGCAAGCCCGATTCCCCCCAGCATGTCATAAAGCCGCCCTTTTCCGTAAACCCCATAAGTTTGAGGAAAGGGAAACCCTTTAATTTTTTAACCACCCCAAAAATGCTAGTCACAGCAAACGAATGCAGATTGAAATGGGAGGGAAAAACTTGGCCAAAAAAAAGGGCCCGAAACCCACCCCGGGGCCCCCCCAACCACGTCACACCTCCCCGTCTTTCCGTCCCTCCTCCTCCCCACCACCCAAACTTTCCCCAGCTGCCCATTTCTCTCAATTTATGATCAGGGGGTTTAGCCTCCCCCTTTTACCTGCCCCCCCTTCCAACCGAAATACCAACCCAAGCCCCCCCCAACCCCAGAAAAAACCCATCCTACCCCTTCTCCTTCCGCCAGTTTTTTTTGACGCCCGCACGGGCCCTACAGCCGGGGCCCGTCTACAGCCAGCCTTTTTGTCTTCCAGGTTTGGGACAAAGAAACACTTTAACCCCCAAAACCCCCCAAAGCCAAAAACCTGAAAAAGTCGGGATTTGCCCCGGCTTTTTGGGCCCTTTGGAAAAAGGTTTTCCTTTCCGTCCCTTGGGGGAAAACAGATGGTTTTTCCCCCACGTCTTTGGCCCCCCGCTTGCCCCCAAAACCAGATGCCGAGCAGGCATTTCTTTTCCAAAAAGCCGCCCCCCCGCCCTGGCCCGCCACTGCATCAAAATTTTTAAAACCGTTTTTCTGCATCGTTCCGTAAAAGTCCCTCTACCACCGACACATGGACTAAATTTAAACACGGGCCCAAAGGCCCCCATAAACCCCTGTTAAAACTCCTGGGGTTTACTGGGTTTGGGTGTCTCTGGGGGGTGACGGGGGCCCAGGCTCGGCGCACGCCCCTTCAAAAACCCCAGGGGTGTTTTTCAGGGGTCCCTTTCCCCCCCAAGGGCCTCTTTGGGGGCATCACGTGCCCCAAGACCCAGGCCCCTGTTTAAATTAATCGCCTTGGAGACCGTCCACACACATTCAGGGAGCTGTGGGCGGCCTAAGCAACGAGAACCCGACGCTGGGTGTGGGGGTCAAGAACCTTGGTGCCGGGAAGGTGTGTGGGGATAAAAGGGCGAAAAAAAACCCGGCCGCCCTTAAATCGGTAGGCCCGGGGCACACCCTTTTCCCGGGGACATGTCCCTGAACCTTGGGCGGGCCAAGGAAAAATTTTTAAAGGAAGCTACCCGGGTCCCGGACTCCGCTGAAGAAGGCTCGAGGTCTTAGTTTTGCAACGTCCCCCTTGAAAACTTTTTTTTAAAATTATCAATTCTTACTGCAATTTTTTTTTCTCTTTTTCCCAAAAGGTTTTATTTTTTCTGGTTTTGGGTGTAGGAGACTGGGAAAAGACAGCAAGGTTTTATGACAACACCTATTTCCCCTTTACTCCCCTTTTATCTTAAGAATTTTTTTGCATTGTCAATGGTTTTGAAATCATATTGCTGTGAATACAGCAATTTAAACATGGTCCTTTTGAAAAAAATGGGGACTTCAAAATGGCATTTCTCCCTCACAATTTTTTAAAAGTGGCTGAAAAGTCATATTTAAAAAATTTTTTGGGGTCATGGGTTTCCCGTGAAAAACAGCCCAAAAATCATGGGCCTTTTTTAACAGAAAATGTGCTTCTAAGGGCATTTTTTTCCCTCACAATTTTTTTAAAAGTGGCTGAGAATCATTTTTTTTAATTTTTTTGGGTCCCTGCTGCTTTGAAATTCAGCAATACTACAATTTCCCTTTTTAAAAAAAAGTTGTTTCTTAAAAAACATTTGTTCTTTACAATTTACCAAATTTTGCCCCAAAGGGGGATGCTTTGAATTTTTGGGGCAATTTTTTCTGTTACATGCAGCTATACTAAAAGGTCCAATTTTTAAAAAATGTTTTTTTTTCAAACCCGACATTTGTTCTTCAAAATTGACCAAAGTGGCTCAAAGGGGCAAAAATTTTTAATTTTTGGGGGGGATTTTGCTGTGACATGCAGCTATACTACAGGTCCCATTCTAAAAAATTTTTTTTCTAAAAAGACATTTTTTTTCTTTTACAATTGTCCCCGAGTTTTCTCAAGGGTTTATGGTTCTGTCAGAAACAGGAATTTGGTAGGGCACTGTTAATGGACACATTAATTTTTAAAAAGACTTTTTTTTTGCAAGATCTTTAACATAGCTATCAATTTCCCCGTAATTTAGACAACCCAATTTTAAAACAAAGAAAAAAATTTGAAAAAAAAAAAATGGTGGGGGTTCCCCTCCTATTTTAAAAATTTTTTTTTTCTAGAAATTTAAAATACTAAAAAAAATTGCAGGGACAAAATAGCTGTTAAAAAAAAATTTCCCCTGAATTGGGACCAAAGGGGGGGTTTCAGGGGGGAAAAATTGGGGCCAGAAAAGTAGGTTATTCAAAAACAAAGGAGTATGGAGCCCCGACCCGAGAACAAAGTACAAGAAACCCTTTCCTCCCCGCACGTTAAATAAATGGGGAAAAAAAATGCCCCCAAAAATAAAGGGCCCCCTGGTGTAACAGGAGCGTTAAAACCCCCAGTATTTTTCCAAATGAAGCCAATTTGCCACACTCATTTCGGAGGGGCAAGCGCTACCCCGGGTTGCTGTGTACAAGAAAGGCTGGAGTTCTCACACTTCCCCCTTCCGCCCCTTCTGCTTCAGCCGACCCGTTTTTTGTTGCTTTCGTTTATCAGGGCAAATTTTAAACCCGCAGTTAATAGATGACGGAAAAATTCCCCCAGTGGGGTTTCACTTGCATCCACTGTAAAAACCCCGGGCCCTGGGGAAACTGTGGCCCAGGGACAGGTATAGTCAATGCCCAGTTTTAACTAAAATGGTTGGTTTTAAAGACTCCTTTTTTCCGGCCCCTTTTTTTAAAAGGGGGGTCAAGGGAGTTTTGGGGCTCATGCTGTTTCCCCCGGGGCAGGTTTTAAGTCCAAAGTCCATTTCAACTAAAAGGTTTGGGTTAAAGACTCCTTTTTTTTTGGGACTTTTTAAATGTGGGGGGCATGCAGGTTTTGGGGGTCATGCTGTGGCCCAGGACAGGTATAGTCAATTCCATTCAACTAAAAAAGGTGGGTTTTTAAAGACTGCTTTTTTTTGGGACTTTTTAAATGTGGGGGGGCAGCAGGTTTGGGGGGGTCCAAAGCTTTTGGCCCAGGGCAGGGTTTTGGGCAATTTTCCCGGGAAAATAAAATGGTGGTTGAAAGGGCTCCTTTTTTTCCGGCCCGTTTTTAAATGTTGGGGGGCATGCAGGTTTTTGGGGGGTCAAACTGGGCCCCGGACAAGGTATATCAATGTTTCCCTTCAACTAAAAAGGGGTTTTAAAGACCCTTTTTCCGGACTTTTTAAATGTTGGGGGGGCACAGGGTTTTTTGGGTCATGCTGTGGCCCCGGGCAGGGATAAATCCCAAAGTCCCCGTGGGAAAATAAAATGGTGGTTGAAAGACTCCTTTTTTCCCCCCCCCTTTTTTAAATTTGGGGGCCCTGCAGGTTTTTGGGGGGCATCTGTGGCCCCCAAGGGCCCGTAAAGTCAATGTCCCCGGTTTTAACCAAAAAGGGGGTTTTAAAGACTCCTTTTTTTCGGCACTTTTTAAAAAAGGGGGGCCATTTGGGGAAAAGGTAATTTTTTGGGGCCAAGCCCGCGTTCCCGGAAAAGGGAAATTCAATGTCCATTTTAAGTAAAAATGATGGTTAAAAACATAAAATGCCCTTTTGGCACTTTTTTTTAAATTTTTTGGGGGAGCAGGTTTTTAAGGGGCAGGCCCGTGGGACAAGACAGGGGAAAAATAAATGGTCTTTGACTTTTTTTTTTTGTGACTTTTAAAACCTAAATTTTTTGGTTGCCCCAAGAGTAGCACGTATCCATTTGGGCCCGTTTGGGAAGGGTTTAAAAAACTCTTTTTCCCCCTTGTTTTGGGTTTTAAAAAATGAAGGTGTTTGTTTCTCCCCATAGACTTTAATGGTCAAACGCGGCCCAAAAACGATGCTCAAAATTTAAAAAACCCTTTTCGATAGCGGGCCCCCTAAACGACTATCTATCGTCTCGATAGCCAACCAATCGGCCCCAAAACTATGGGTTTCCAAGCTTTTTACCCCGGGTTTTGTGGACCAAATTTTCTCCAAGCTGGGCCTAAAAAAGGGGGGCCCCAAAAACCTGATTCGGATTTGTGAGGGAGAAGATTTGGGAAAACGGGTTTTTGAAAATGGGCCCCTCGAGGGATCCTGGCATGCCCCCTTTGGGCTCTGTAATGCCCCTGCAATCTTCCAGGATTTGTCAAAAGGGAACTTTCAGAGATCTCCCCGTATTCCTGTGGGGGTCATTTTATTTTATGATTTTCCTATCTTTTCCCCTGAGCCAGAAATCCACCCCGCACCCCTGTTCAACAAGTTCTCCCGGTGTTTAGGGGCTAACCATCTTTATGCCAACCTCAGAAGTGCCCTTTTACAAAAAAAGTCACCCCCTTTCTCAGGGACAACCTTCTGACCCTAGGGCTACAGATGGCCCAGCCAAGTTGTCGGGTTTATTGAAAAGGCCCCCGGGCCCCGTTGGCCCCCCGGGCCAAAACAGCGGTTTCCCTTTTTTTTTTCTGCAAAATTAAAACAGGGGCCCCGTTCAACCCCCACTTCCCAAGATGGTGGGGCCCCCTTGTGGGCCCCCACAAGAAAAACCCCTAAAGAAAACCCCTTTTCCACCCCCCATCTTCCTTTCGTGGCCGGACCCCGCAAAACCCATTCTCGCTTTAAAGTTTATGTCTCGTCATTTGGAAATTTTGGGGGAGTCCCCCATGCAAAAGGGGTTTACGGGGGAAACTGGTCACGTGTTTTGGGTTCTTTTTCCCAAAACCCTTTCCCCCCAGGGATAGAAATTTCGCTATTGGAGACCCCGGGGGCCCGTTAGCCATCAAAAATTTGGCCCTTGGGGGGAATTGCGTTATCTGCTGGAGGGTGCTCGACATTCCATTTGTATCTACTCAGATCACAAGAACGTCCAGTACCTCCAGATGGTTCAGCGACTCAATCCACGCCAGGCTAGGTGGTCGCTCATTTTCTTCCGGTTTGACTTTCAGATCTACTTCCGTCCCGCGGAAAAGAATTTGAAGGCAGACGCCCTCTCCCATGCATCCGATGTGGTGGGTGAAGAAGTGTCTCCACATAATCCCTCCAGAGCGCCTTATCTCCGCAGCCCTGAAGTGGGGACACTGCTCATTGGTGGCCGGCCATCCCGGTGCTCGCAAAACGTTTCTCCTGATATCTCGGTTCTATTGGTGGCAGGACCTCGCTAAAGATGTCAAGGAACTCGTTGAGTTGTGTACCTCCTGTGCCTGCAACAAGACACCTAGTCACAAGCCGGCGGGGCTCTTGCACCCACTACCTATCCCTACTCAACCATGGTCTCACATGGCGATGGACTTTGTAACCGATCTTCCTCCCTCGTCTGGCACCACCGTTGTCTGGGTGGTCACAGATCGGTTCTCCAAAATGGCGCATTTTGTCCCTTTGCCAGGCCTGCCCTCTGCCCCGTGCCTGGCCGAGCTGTTCTTTTGCCACATTTTTCGTTTGCACGGACTTCCTCTGCATATCGTCTCGGATCGGGGGGGTCCAGTTCGTTTCCAAATTCTGGCGGGCCCTTTGTTCTCAACTCCAGGTGAAACTTGATTTCTCCTCAGCTTACCACCCCCAGACGAATGGCCAGGTGGAGAGAGTCAACCAGGTTCTGGCGTGTTACCTGCGCCACTTTGTCTCGGCTCGACAGGATGACTGGTCCAACTTGCTCCCGTGGGCGGAATTTTCATACAATTCCCTAGATTCGGTGTCCGCAGGTGCCTCTCCCTTCTACATCGTGTACGGCCTGCATCCCCGCCCACCTCTCCCACTGGCATCCTCGTCTGAAGTTCCAGCGGCAGACACTCTGGTCCAGGACATGAGGACCATCTGGTCCCTGAACCGCTAATCTCTGCTCCGTGCTTCTGAGCGCACCAAGGCTCAAGCAGATAAAAGAAGAAGTCCTCCTCCAGTCTTCTCCCCGGGTGACAAGGTGTGGCTGTCGGCCAAATATGTCCGCCTCAAGATCCCAACCTACAAACTGAGATCCCGCTTTTGGGACCTTTCGAGGTCCTTAAGCGCATAAACCCGGTGGCCTATAAATTCCGGCTCCCACCTACCATGCGCATCTCGAACTCCTTTCATGTCTCGCTAATCTGCATTCCAAAAGCCAAATAGCGCTCCCTCCCTTATACGCCCTGCCATGAGCCCAAACAGCAGATTACACCCACATGTAAGGTATTGCCTAACTTGGAAGAAATTGTGTAACAAGGTTTTGGGTGCTTTTTTACCAGGATTCCTTGTAAAAATTAAACCTGTTCAGCTAATCATGCAGATTATTGGAAAAAAATATTTTTTTACATGTTCACAGCCTAACGCTACAAAATTGTGTGACACACCTGTGGGGTCGATATGCTCACTACACCCCTGGGCATATTCCTTAAGGGGTGTAGTTTCCAATATGGCGTATTTTTTAGGGGAGTTTATTAAGGTTTAGCACATTAGGGTGTCCGCAAACCTGAAATGGCCCCTGAATAAAATGGTAATGAAAATGAGACTCCAGAGTCCAGTAGGTGCTCCTCCTATTCTGGGGCTTTTGGTTGAGCCAAATAATGCACTAGGGCCACATATGGGATATCTCTGAAAACGGCAGAATCTGGGGAATCAATATTAAGTTGTATTTCCCTGATCACATTTACCATATTCTTGTGAACAATGTATAAAAATTGAAAATCTGCAAAAAAAGTGAAATTTTGAAATTTCACTTCCACTTGGCTTTAATTCCTGTGAAACACCTACTGGGTTAATAAACTTCCTAAATGCGGTTTTGAATACTTTAAGGGGTGTAGTTTATTATATGAGGGCATTTATAGGGGTATCTAAAAAAAAGGCCAATCAAAATCACGTTAGAACTGGACTGGTTCTCTAAAAAATTTATATTGCAAATTTTGTTGAAAATTTGAAAATTAATACTTAATTTCTAAGCCCCCTTAATTTCGTAAAAAAAAAAAAAAGAAATTTAAAAAAATGATGCAAAACTACAGCAGGGCATAGGGTAGATGCTAGTTATAAACTATTTTGAGCGGAATAACTATCTGTCTTACATGCAGACATTTTTGAAGTTTAAAATTGGTAACGTTTTCAAATTTTTCACAATTTTTTGATATTTTTCACAAATAAACAAGCATTTTTTGGTCCAAAATTTCTTACTATTTAAAGCAACAATGTGTCACGAGAAAAAAAAATCTCCCGAAACGCATGGATAGTTAAAGTGTCAAAAGTTATTCTCACATAAAGTGACACATGACAGATTTCAAAAATAGGGCTCTGTCAGAGAGGCCAAAACTGGCTCCGGCAATAAGGGGTTAAAGTCTATGGGAGAGGAACAACACCTTCATTCTTACACCCAAACAGGGCGGAGAAGCTGGAATTAACATCCACAACAGTCAAATGGATACGTGCTACATCTTAGGCAACACACTTATGGTTATAAAAGTCACAGAGAAAAAAATCACAGACCATTCAGTTCCCTTTCTTCTACCACAGCATGACCTTTTAAAACCGAT
>JAODAL010074292.1:0-14427 GCA_025379985.1 Phyllomedusa bahiana
TTCACCTACCTTCCTCATTGGCATGACATTGTTAATTGGAACTACTACAAAAGGGAACATTTCTAATTGAATTATCTCTCATTCAAAACCCAATTCACATGTGTTTAGGGAACATGATGCAGATTTTGATTAAATATTAAACATAACCCATAACAATGAGGACGGGAGGGGAGCGATGTTCTAGATAATTACGACGTAAGGAGCCAAGAAAAGAACAAGCTCCTAATGTAAATATCAGAATTCAACGTCTGCAGAGGAAGAACAGGATGAAAGAGCAGAATATTGTGAGATGCAAGGTGATGAAACCTGGTGTCCGCGGCTCTACCCATAGTGTGAGGTTGAGGCTGGACCCTAGGGGGACTCATCTAAATAGCATCATCCCTCCCCAAATAATGACCATGTCCAAGCTCTGTCTTTTTCTGCTTTCCTGCAGCAATATGCACATTACCCAAACATGCTTAGCAAACATTACAGCAAAAGAACACATAATAAAACTGAAGTCTGAGTAAATGAACAGTAAAAGGAATAAAAGAGATGTAGGATTATAGTCCTTACTGAGTTGCTTTGGTTCAATGGTCCAATTAGCATCTAGTCAGTGTCTGACTGAGGTGCGGGGTGTGGGGGGTTGCACCAGTAATGATGATTCCAGGGTCCACCAGTGGAGTTTATTCTTGGGGCCCACCAGTACAGTTGATTCTTGAAGTCCAGCAGTGCAGTAGATTCTTGGGGTCCACCAGTGGAGTAGATTCATGGGTACACCAGTGGAGTTAATTCTTGGTGCCACTATTAGAAATAATTATTGGGACCCACCAGTGGAGTAGATTCCTTTGACCCTCCAGTGGAGATTATTCTTTGGGACCATCGGTGGTGTTGATTCTTGGAGCCCACCAGTGGAGATTATTCTTTGGGACCATCAGTAGAGTTAATTCTTGGGGCCCACTAGTGGAGTGATTCTTGGGGCTCACCAATGGAGTGAGAATAATTCCTTCAACTTTATTTTTAACCCCTTAAGGACCCAGCCTGTTTTGACCTTCCTGACACAGCCCTATTTTTGAAATCTGACATGTGTCAATTTATGTGAGAATAACTTTTTGACACTTTTACCTTCCATGTGATTCAGAGATTGTTTTCTCGTGACACATTGTGCTTTAAGTTAGTAAGAAATTTTTATCCATACAATCCTTGTTTGTTTGTGAAAAATATCAAAATTTCATGAAATTTGGAAAAATTTGCGATTTTGAAAGTTGCAAAATTTCTGCGTGCAAGACAGATAATTATTCACCACAAAATAGTTTATAACTAGCATCTACCATATGTCCACTATAGGTTGGCATCATTTTTTAAATGTCTTTTTTTTTTTTACGACATTAGAGGGCTTAGAAATTTAGTAGTAATTTCTCACATTTTTCGTGTTTGTGTTTTACTTGTTTTTCACTTTTTTTACTTTTTCACTTTTTCACGTTATTTTTTTACATTTCCCCATAGGGGATTTGAATAAGAGATCTTTAGACACATGAGGAGCGATCTCCTCCTGCGTCTCCCTTAGTTATTGCGACCCGATCGTCGCGATAATTAAGGGGTTAACCGGCCCCCCCGGAGTGATCCAGGGTCGGGGCCGACGCTGCGGGATGTCAGCTGTAATATACAGCTGACACCCCGCGCCGTTCGCGCGAACTCTGCTTTAGAGTTCGCGCGATCCTCAGGACGTATCCATACGTCCAGGTGCGTGAACCCCCAAACGACCTGGACGTATGGATACGCCTAAGGTCGTTAAGGGGTTAATCAGGGCCCTACGGAAATACCAACCTACTAGGGAAATGATGGATGGCTCCCAATCTCTCACACTAGAAACCCAGGTTTTCTATCATAAGAAAGCAGGTTGCTTTGCAGTGTGGGGCATCACCATGCTATCTTTTGTAGGCCCCAGTTAGTTAGGGAGGTAAATTAGGTAGGCAGCTGTATGTAGAAAAAGTGAGGATTCTAAAATGTTTGTGTGGTAAATTCTGCAGGGACGATTCATGCCTGGGAGATGTCTTCATGGTGGTCTGGGCTGGATGGAGAAGAAAAACAAAAGTGAACTAATTATCATAGTAGATGTCACCTGTGAGTCACTAGATGTAATTGCACTAAAATTACTGTCTGCAGAGCCTGTGTACACTGATATCTACCGCTATATGATCACTGACCGGAGGTAATATACAGTCTAGACAGTAATATACAGGCTGTGTACACAGGTGTCTACCCATATATGGTCACTGTATTGAGGTAATATACAGTCTGCAGAGCCTGTGTACACTGGTGTCTACCACTATATGGTCACTGTATGTAGGTAATATACAGTCTGCAGAGCCTGTGTACACTGGTGTCTACCACTATATGGTCACTGTATGTAGGTAATATACAGTCTGCAGAGCCTGTGTACACTGGTGTCTACCACTATATGGTCACTGTATGGAGGTAATATACAGTCTGCAGAGCCTGTGTACACTGGTGTCTACAACTATATGGTCACTGTATGGTGGTAATATACAGTCTGCAGAGCCTGTGCACACTGGTGTCTACCACTATATGGTCACTGTATGTATGTAATATACAGTCTGCAGAGCCTGTGTACACTGGTGTCTACCACTATATGGTCATTGTATGGAGGTAATATACAGTCTGCACAGGCTGTGTACACTGCTGTCTACCACTATATGGTCACTGTATGGAGGTAATATACAGTCTGTAGAAAGTCAATGAGAGAAGATGTTCTGGTTAATTCTTATACCTATACAGGTGAGAAGCCGGAATTACCATCCATAACAGTAAACTTGATCCCTGGAACAACTTAGTGAAGAAAATTTGGCTTTAAGAGTGACAGAAAAAAACTGAGAGACTAAAATACTTCATTCCTTTCAATGGTTAACTGAAAAGATGAGGACAGCTTGCAAGCAGGGGCGTAGCTATAGGAGGTGCAGTGATAGCAGCTACTATGGGGCCCTGCAACCTGAGGGGGCCCAAAAGCCCCCTTTAACACAAAAAAAGACACCGGTATTGGAAATGGCACATGGTAACTGGCAGGAACACCATTTCACTTTTTGCACCAGGGTCCAAGAACTTAAAGTTACGCCTCATGCCCGACAGACCCCCAGCTTCGAGTTCTGGTCGCCAGCCACGGCCGTTTCGACGAGAACCATGGTTTTTAACATAATACTTTGTATTCTTAGTTACCAGTGTGAACTAAGTCCCTCCTTCTCTGTGTGTTAATTGATTCCTGGCCAACGCCCGTGGCCAGGAATCCTCCAACACCCTTTTAGTTAAACTGTGTTCCTCTTTGATTGACAGTTTTGTTTCCCTATCCGGCTTTTTGTTCTTTCCACCAATCACCTCTGTTCTGTGTTCACCGGTTCCCTATTTAAGGATTCCCTTACCTTTCCCCTGTGCCTGCTATATTGAGTCCTTCCTATAGCTTTAGCTTGCTTTTCTCTTGTTGGATTTTCTGGTTACCTGACTTTGCTTGGCTTCTGACCATTCTTCTCCTCCTGATTTTGTACTGCATTGCCTGACAGTTACCGACTTGGCTCATCTTATGTTTTTCTCTTCAGCCTTCCAATTTGGTACTGCACTGCCCGCTTGTTGCCAACCTTGCTTGCCTGACGTTCCCTTATTGTGTTTTGTATTTGTTTGTCTGTGTCTTGTGTTTTCACGTATTCAGTGTAGTGTTCAGTCTTATGGTTGGGGCCGACCTTTTAAGGAGTCGGGTACTCCCAAAAAGCAGGGACAGTGGTTGGGACCAGCGTCAGGGCCTCACTCTGTCTGTTTCTTCTCGTGTGTCCCTGACCGGTCCCTTACACTCTGCTTGCAAGCTTTGTACATGTGATATATGTGGTGACAGCAAGAACATCCCAATGGGGAACATGGAGGTTCAGCTGGCAGGGATGTAGATATAGGGGGTGCAGTGGTAGCAGTCGCTATGGGACCCAAAATCCCCTTTGACACATAA
Organism: Phyllomedusa bahiana; assembly: GCA_025379985.1. NCBI lineage: Eukaryota > Metazoa > Chordata > Amphibia > Anura > Hylidae > Phyllomedusa > Phyllomedusa bahiana. Next base: position 3,986 of record JAODAL010074292.1, read on the forward strand.
GAAGACACCGGTATTGGAAATGGCACATAGTATATGCCAACAAGGGGCCCTATTTCACTTTTTGCACCAGGTCACAAGAACTTGAACTGACGCCTCCGCAGGCTGGACTAGATTAGATGGCAGTACCATTGGTGGCAGCGAGAACATGGCAATGGGGAACATGGAGGTTCCGGTTCGACAAGATTAGGCAGCAGTACCAGTGGTGGAAGCGAGAACATGCCAATGGGAAACATTGAGGTTCAGGATAACAGGACTTAATACATTTGGTGGTAGTACAAGTGGAGGCATTTAAAAAATAAAGTTTTGGAGGGCTAGAAAGAGGAGGAGTAAGAGGTGTGTGCAGCACATCAAGGTCATACAGGTGTACATTTCAAAATAAATTCAGCTGTAAGACATAAATCTAGCTGTTGGCAGCAGTAGAATACAGTTTGTAGAAGCAGCAGGCACAGGAACTACAGACATGAGATGCAGTGTAGTTTTAATGTGTATATAACATTGTCAAAAACGGGCTACAGTTTACTATTCGGTGACATTGGCAACCAGGGCAACAAAATGATCAGAGATCCACATTTGATTCATTTTGATAAATGTCAAACAATCCACATTGTCAGGGGAAAGAGGATACGTTTGTGAGTTATCACCCCGCCAGCTGTGCTGAAGGTACGTTCTGAGATAACGTTGGCTGCTGGGCAGGATAAAACTGCTATGGCGTGTCGAGCCAGCTCTGGCCAATTCATGCAGTTTGGACATCCAGAAGTTGAATGGGTCCAGACAAAGTCCAAAAACATCGGTGTTGAGCCACAGGTAGTCATGGACCCTGGTCTTAAGGCGGCCTCTGTGTATCTGAATGCTGCCCTGCCTTGCAGGTGCTGGTGGTATGGTAAAAATTGATTGCCAAATGTCACCCAGTAGGCTTCTGCCACACTGCCTGCTGTCACACTGCATGATGTTTCGAGTTGGTCAATGATCCCTGTCTCAAAGTCCTGCATTCTACTGTCAATTTGTGTAGGTGAAATGAAATTGCTCACTTGTAATGTCTTGTAAGGTGGATCATAGATGATGGCCACCCAGTAGTCGCTGTTCATTTTTATTGCCTTGATGCGTAAATTATGTTGCAGATAATGTAGCATCCAAGCACTCATGTGTGAGATGCTGCCAGGATCTCCCAAGCCACGGGGTCGAGGGGCACTAACCAGATCTTCCTTCTCCTCCTACTGTAATCCGTGCCAACCACTTACCACTGAAGAGTAATCAGTACCGGTGGTGTCCAACCCTGCCTCTTCATCCTCCATTTTCTCATCCTGACCATCACCAGAGGCCTGGCTAGCCACATGCACTGTACTCTGTGAGCTGAACTGCCGTTCTGCACCCGTCCTGGACCTAGAACCACCACCTAAAGAAGACCTATACAATTGTGAAACAGTCAGGACTTCTACATCCTCCAGCGAGTAAGTTTACCTCCTCCTCCTTCTCCACCATCACTGCCTGGACCTGATGCCGCAGAGTGCCTAACGCTTGTTCCAGTAAAAATATAACCACAATGGTCATGCTGACAAGGGCATCATTCCGACTGACCATTTTGGTGGCCTCTTCAAAACTGCAGAGATCCTTCACCTGTCTCCACCCTCTTCACCTGTCTCCCAAGGTCTGCAACACTGCTAGTCAGGCCATGTGACATTTTATACTGCATAATGGCATTACGCTGCTGCCACAATCGCTGGAGCATATGAAGGGTGGCATTCCAGCGAGTTGCCACATCAACAATGAGACGGTTGACGGGGAGGCCCAGATGACGCTGCAACGCTGCCAGTCATGCCGAATCAAGGTGCGAATGCCGGATATGTGAGCTAAGACCTTGAACCTTCCTCAGCAGACAGTCAAGACCCGGGTAGCGCTTGAGAAATTTCTGCACAACCAGGTTCATGACGTGTGCCAGGCAAGGGATGTGCGCAAGTCTACCAATCCTAAGGGCGGCAAGGAGATTTTGCCAGTTGTCGCACACCACCTTGCCTGGTGCCAGGTTGTTAGCACCCAGCCAATGGTCGGTCTCAGTGCGCAGAGCTGTCCACAGCTCTTGACCTGTGTGTTGATGGTCTCCAAGACAAATTAATTTGACAATGACCTGATTTCTCTTGGCATGTGATAATACTTGTCGAGGTTGAGGATCTGAACTATGCACCATCCACGCAGTGTTGAAGAGTGTCGGCCTAGACCCATCACCAGAGGCATTGTCATCCACCAAACTCACCCAGTGAGCAGTCAGTGAGATGTAACTCCCTTGACCGTGCTTACTAGTCCATGTGTCTGTAGTGAGGTGGACTTTGGTGGACACAGATGAGGTCAACACGCTGGAGATTCTTTCTGCAACGTGGCGGGCCAGGGCAGGGACAGCTTTTCTGGTGAACAAATGCCTGCTCGGCCTCTGATATTGGGTGCATGCCAGGGTCATGACATGGCAGAACCCTTCTGTGTCCACCAGGCAGAAAGGCAACAATTCCAAGGCCAAGAGCCTGGCAATGCCAACATTCAGGCTTTTGGCTTTGGAATGGTTGAGGTGAAAACGTTCTCCCATACCTGGTACACAGAAGGCTGGCTGCCGGACTGGGCGCTGTACGGCATGCAGATCAGACTGGTGGAAGGGAAAGGTGTAGACTGTGTTGCTGGTGGTAGGAATTGGCCGACTGTATCTGGGACTGGGGATGGTGCTTGCTCATGCTGCTCCGGCACAACGGCACTTGGGCTTGGACGTGGCAGAGGAGGCAGAAGGTGTCATACTAGTGGAAGGGGAAGGTGTAGGATGTGTTGCTGGTGGGAATTGGCCGATAGTATTTGGGACTGAGAATGGTGCTTGCTCATTCTGCTCCGGCACATGGGCAGCAGAGGACCGCTTGGGTTTGGAAGTGGCGGAGGAGGAGGAGGCAGAAGATGTCACGGTGGTGGGAAGCCCAAGACCTGTGTGGTCTTTTTTCTCCAAGTGATTCCTCCACATCAGTTCATGCTTTACATGCATGCACCTGTTCATGCTCGTGGTGCTTAAACGCTTTTCATTCTTTCCTCTACTGACACATTGACGGCAAATCCGGCATATGACATCAGTCAGCGAATCTGAGGCTTGATCGAAAAAGGTCCAGGCTTCGCAGGTCCTGGACCTCTTCGACTGTGAAAACAGTAGCAGTGTTCCCGCTGCCACCACTGACCACGGCTGGTGGAGTAATGTCAGCGGACTTGTGCAACCGCCCTCTCCTTTCTGGGGCCGGACTAGCACTGACACTACCCCATCATCCTCCTCCTCCCACTGATGATGCGCTCGACAGCTGATGCTCAAAAGACCACTTTTTATCCGCAATGTTATCATCATCATCACAGATGACTTCCTGTTCCTCACAGTCTACATCCTCAAGCTGTGGGCTAGAAGCCACAGGCACTGCGGGGCCTTGCTGACCATTCGGTATTTCTGCCGACGGACCAGCTTCCTTCTCCTCCTCTGAGGGTGTCAGCGATTGGGCGTCAGAGAAGACAAATTATCCTCTTTGGCCTCTTGATCTTTTGAAATGCCTTCTGACCCCGACCACATTGTGTCATCAAAGAGCTCTTCAGAATATGGATTATTTGTAGTGGTCTGTATATTGGGTTGTGACATTCCGCACATGTTTGCTTCAGGTTGGACTGATGATGACATTTGTGGCCGTGACTCAGAGGAAGAGGAGGTAAAACCACTGGATGCGGCGTCTGATAACCACTGAAGAACAGATTGGCGATGCTGTTCAGTAATGAGACGCACAGGGAACCGAGCAAGTGATGACAGGCCTGATGATGTGCTCGCTTGTGTGTTGTTCAGAGCACTGTAAGGAGTGCCTTGCCTCGTACCTTTATCTCCACTTCCTTTCCTCGCTCACCACCTCTAGTTCTGAGCATGTTGAAAAGCTAAATATTATAGCTCCGTGAGTGGCACAAGATATATGTAATAAAAAAGAGAGAAGTGTATATATATGTGGATCACAATAACGCACTGGTATATTTCAGTGTTATGTTGAATTAGTGTAGGGACTCATCTGCTCTGGGAACCCCTTGACTTTTTGGGAGGTGAGCTTAATACAATCTTTGATCAAATACTGTAAACTAAGAGTCCCAGGTTTTTCATATTTTCCTTAGCAGTAATGCATTTCCAATATTCCTATATACCTTGAGGTTTTACTTAGTCTTTAGTGTGCCACTGTTATTTGTATTAGATGTATGCTATTGCCTTTTCAGTGTGCACCTATGCTTACGTTTTCAAAGTATATTTTAGATGTGCACAGCCTTATTACGTTTTGTAGTCTATTTGAGAAATGGCAGCCTCATTGGCTTGCTGCACTCAGCCGCCTCTTTTAAACCTGTGCAGGATAATTAATAGCAGGTTCCTACCTCCGGGGAAGTGGCAGTTGAATGGACCCTACAAGGTAACATTTTTTTGTTAGGGATCATCTGTCTGGGAACCCCTTGACATTTTGGGAGGTGGTTTAAATTTAACAATTTTTTGATCAAATACTGTAAATAGAGCCCCAGGTTTTTCATATTTTCCTTAGCAGAATGCTTTTTCCAATATTCCTTATACCTTGAGGTTTTTATTTTGTCTTTGTGTCCCAAATTTTTATTTTATTAAAAAAATTTATATGTGGTCACAATAACGCCTGGTATATTTCAGTGTTTGTGGATTAAAATTTTCAAATTATACTTTTTTGGGAGAGAAAGTTTTAGAAACAGAGAGAATTTTTCCCTGGATATTTTATATTATTTATATTTAATATATATATATATATATATATATTATATTATATTATATATTGTGAAGAGTGTCGGGGATGGTAATAGGGGGAAAGGTATGTTCCCCAAAAAACCCTTATGCCCAGGTAAAGAGCAACCAGAAATGTCAGAGATCTATAGTTTTCCTTGTTTGGGGTTTAGTAAAACCGTTTTGCAAGGGTGGTTTCTGGAGGGGGGGGATAGGAGGGTGGGCCCCCCCCCACCGGGGCCCGCCCGGGGGTTTGGGTTTCTGATTAGATCCGGGGGTTCCCTCATATAAGGCAGGAGCTGCAACACTCTCTCTCTCAGCCTGGGAACGGTTTTACCTGCAAGAGCCTGTGGGAGCTCTTCCTTGTGGTACAGTATTACGTTTTTTTTGTTAGTGACTGTCAATAGGCGGCACTGTGTTAGGGAGGAATTCCCTTTATGTTTATTTAACCGGGACAGGCATGGGGATTTGTTTTGTTTGTTTTGTTTTTCTGTACCACTTGTTAAAATAAAACTTTTCCGGGCAGTTTAAAAGAATTCTGTTGTCGTTTGGCTTCTGTGCCCGCTCAGGAGGGCGGGAAAAGTTGGCCCCTTCCTTTCGGAAAAACCCCAAGGTTATTAACCTGGAAAACGGGATGCATGAACTATGACCTGCTGAAAGGGAACCCAAACCCCGATTTGGGAGCAGGGTTTTCTGTTCGGGGCCCAACGGGTACATAACGGGGTCAAAAGCATGGAAAAAACCTCCACGCTCGAAATGCATGACCCATACACCGGGGCCAAAGAAGGGGTTGCGCCGGAGACCCCTGAAGGCCCCCCGATGTGGAAGGGGGGTGGGCCATTTCTTGAGATCCCTCCCAGTCACCTTGCGCAAATGGGTGAGCCATGGACCCCCAAAAGACCTGACCAGATGGTGGAGATTGGAGAGGTACAAAACCCCGCAGAGGATGATGATTGCCCCAGGCCCCCAGCCCCCCCACAGCGGAGATCTCCAGGACATCCTGGTAAGATGTTCTAAGGGAAAGGGGGTTTGCAGATGCTTTGGCTGCGTACACGTGAAGAACTGTCGTCCCGGGACTCTAGAACCCGGCAATCTGGGGGCCGGGGAAAGGGGGGCTCTATAAGAGACTCAGTAAAGACTTAATCAAATTTTTTCGTCCCAAATGCCAGGCATATTGGTTTTCCCAAATTCCCCCCTATATGAGATTCTAGGCAATGTGATGTTTCCTAAACCGCCGTGTATCCTGATGCTAAGCGGCGTGTGTAGCATTTCAAAATGGGGGTGAACACACATGTGTTTCCTTTTACTTAGGGGGAAACGGGGGTAAAGGGCTTTATTAGCCCCAGTAGTCTTGCCCCTTAGTAAACGCCGAGTTGGTGAATCCGGAAACCCGTTAGAGAAAACTATAGGGGTCACCTGATCCAGGGGACAATCGCCATTCCCCGCACTGCGATATGGCCCTCCGAACCGTTTGGGGCCCGTAAAATGGTTGGTAAGGGGTATCCCCATGTTAATGCTGATGTCTCAGGGAGGACTTTCCACATTCGGGGATTTGTGGGGGGTAAGGTCCAAATCCCCCTGCTGTTGGGAACCCCCAGGTGAGGAAAAAATTTTCCCTATTCGGTCATGGCTGGGGAAGGAGAATTGAGTCCCTGGGGGGGCGTCCGCAAAAGGTAGAGCGTCCAGACCCTCTAGTGACAGATGCCAGAGTTTGAGGTGGAAGGGACCATTTTGGGCGGAAAAAATTTAAAAAGATCCCACCCTTCCCCGGGCCCGGAAAACGTGAAAATGATGGACATAACCCATTTGACCCTGACACCAGACTTTCCCCCCCTACATGGCTAAAAACGGGACCGTTATATCAAGGGGTTAAAAAGAGGAGAAGAGTTTGGGACCCAAATGCTGGCCCCTAAAGCTATAGAAGGACCGTACTGTTGGCCCACGGTCCAAATGGAGGGCATTTGGGGAGTAGAAAAAATACTGAAAAATCTTGAACGGTTCTTTTGGCGGGAGTTCATAAGGGGGTAAAAAGAGTATTGTGAGTCCTCCCCCAGTGCCAGTTTCGGCCCCAGACCACATACCGTGCCCTCTGGTTCCCCCCCAATTTTTGAGGTCCTTTTCGGAAAATTGCCATGGATTTGGTGGGTCCTTTGTCAAACTGCTGGGAGGCCACCAGCATTTTTTTGATCCTGGACTATCCCACCGGTCCCCGGGAAGCCATACCATTGCGGAACACATCATCCAAGGCTATTCTAAGGAGTGGGCAGGTGTTTAGTGGGGGGGTTTTCCGGGAGATACTTACGGATCAGGGTACCCCTTTATGTCCCGAGTAATGAAAGAACTGTGTAAGTTTTCCCGGTGAAACAACTGCGTACCTCTGTTACATCCACAAATGATGGATTGGTAGAGAGGGTTTTAAAAAAAAACCCCCAAAGCCATTAAAGAAGTGGTGGACAAAGATGGGAAAAACTGGGATTTCCCGCTTCCCCACCTTAGTTTTCCCTCCGTGAGGTCCCCAACCTCCACTGGGTCTCCCCATTTGAGTTTTGTCGGGGCGTCATCCCAGGGGGCCTTTAGAGTAGCGAAAAAAGCCTGGGGAAAAAGAAAGGAACCCCCAAGGAGTGTCATAGAGCACGTGGCCCCAAAAGCAGGATCGGATTGGCAGTAATGCCCATTTTAGGGAAATATGGTCGGGTCAGGAGGCCCCCAAAAAGGGTTATAACCTAGTGCTAGATTCGTAAGTTTTCGCTGGGGACCGGGTTCTGGTACGATCCCAGGTCGGAGAAGTTCTTTGCCAAGTGGGAAGGGGCCCTTTGAGGTGATAGAGAAAATAAATATGGTAAACAAAGACCGTCGCCCGGTAGGAGGAAGCCGAGCAAATGTACCTGTCAATCTGATAAAACCGGGAAAGTCGACTGTCACTTGCTGCGACATCTTTACTGCACCCCAGAGTGGGGTCAGAGGGGCCCTTGTTGCCAAGGTAAAGTTAGCTGACTCCCCTTTTTGAGATACAAAAGGTCGAGGTACGAGGGTTCCTCTTTAAAAAAAAGGGGGTTTTTCTCCAACAACCCCCGGGGAGTCTTCATTTAAACATGACATCATTAGAACCGGGGGGAAAAGGGGTTTAAACTTGGGGCCATACCCCATACCCGGGCCCGGAGGGGGGTTATCTCTGAAGAGGTGAAAATATGCGGACTTGGGGTGATTGGGATCCCCATAGCCAGTGGTCCAGCCCCCCTAGTTTTAATCCCCCAAACCAGACGGCAGCTGGAGATTTTTTTAATGCTTCCGCAAACTAAATGCCATTTCCAATTCGCGTTACCCGATGCCAGGGGTGGTGAACTTATTGACAGGTGGGCAAAAAGCACGGGGATATAACCCCTCTTGATTTAACCAAAGGGTACGGGGGAAAATTTCCCCCAACAGACAGGAAAGAAAAAAAAAAGGCCCTTTGCCCCAACTGATGGGTTAAATTTCCTTATGTGGTATTTCCCTTTTGGGGTACATGGGGCACGGCCCCTTTCCAGAGAGTTATGGTAGGGTTTTGAGACCCCACATCAGTATGCCGCCCCATATTGGTGTATTTTACCAAGCCAATTGGGAATCCCCTTCCCGCGAGTTTTTTTCAGGGGGTTTATCAATTCGCTGGTGAGGCAGGTTCACAACCATCCCCCCAAAAAAAGTGCCTTGGTCTGAGGAGGCCAAGTAATGGGGTACAAAATAGGCCCGGGGGTTTGGGAAAAACCCCCAAAAAGTAAATCGAAGCCATACGAATGGCCTCACCCGGGTTTCAAAAACAAGTCGGGGCCCTTTCCCAGCATTACGGGGTCTATAGAGGGTCATTCCCCAATTTTGGGCCCCTCTTGCGCCCCCTTGCGGCCGAAAAAAAGGTAAGGTTCGGTCATGGTTAAAAAGGAACCCTCAGGTGAAAAAGCATTTCGACCTTAAAAAAAACTACTTGTGCTCAGCCGGTGCTGATAACCCCCGATTTTTAAAAAGGGGGTTTGCCCTTCAGACCGATGGCGGATGTGGGGGTAGGGGCGGGGTTTTTTCCCGGTAAGGAACGGTAGGGAAACCCCAATGTCTATTTAAATAGAAAATGAATGTCCACGAAACAAAATTGCCATTGTGGGAAAAAGAATGCCAGCCATTTAAAGGGCCCCCAGAAGCACTTCTTTTACCCTTTTGGGGCCCACAATTTGAGTTGGTTAGGATCATGTCCACTCAAATGGTTTTTGGAGAACAAGGAAAAGAAAAAGGAGGGTAGAGTGGTTCTTAGCCTTGAGGAGTACAAATTTACAGTGAAAACCCGGCCGGGGACCCCCATGAAGAATTTCCGTGCCCTGTCTCGCATATTTGTTGATTCCAGTGTTTCCAGCCCCGGGTCGAAACAGGGGGGGGGTTTGTGACAGAGTGTCAGGACGGTAAAGAGGGAAGGATGTCTGCCCAAGATACCTTATGTCCCGGTAAAGGGGCAACCGAAATGTAGAGATCTGATGACTCTTTTTAGGGGTTTTGTAAAAACCCGTTTTTTCAAGGGCTGGGTTTTCTGGATGGGGTAGCGGGGTGGGGCCCCCCTCCCCCTGGGCAGTCCGGGTCTTGGGCGTCTGATTAGATCAGGTGGTCTGCCCCATATAAGGAGGAGTGCAGACACTCTCCTTCCCGCCTGGGAACAGGTTTTCCTGCCAAAAGCCTGTGGGGGGGAGTCTTCCTTGTGGACAGTAGTACTGTTGTTTTTTTTTAGTGATGTCAAAGGCCGGCACTGTGTTAGGGAGGAATTCCTTATGTTTGTTTGGGGCCGGACAGGGGAAGGTTTGTTTTTTTTTTTTTGTTTTTTTTGTACCACCCTTAAAATAAAAATGTCTGCGGGCAGTTTTAAAAAAAACTTCGTTGTGTTGGCTTCTGTGCCCGCCACCTTTTCCCTCTACCCAGGGGACGCCCCCCGCTACCTAATCCTTGCAAAATATTAATTATATCTGTTCAATAACACGGGGTATCTAAAGGTACTTCACTCCCCAAAATGCCAAAATGAATTTTCTCCACTAGCTAGTTTTCACCAACCACTATTTAGAATTATTTTTCCCTTTTTTTTAGGAGAATTGGGAAAAAGGTATTATAAAATGATTTCACCCCCCCAAAACTGCAAAAATTTAACTTTTGGGCACTGAGTTTTAGCAAAAAACCAAAGGCTGTATAATATTTTTTCCCTGTTTTTTGAGAGTTAGCATTTGTAGCCCTGAAAAAAACACCAAATAACAGTTCTGGGTGTGGGAAAAATGTAGCCGGGATTACCCTCCCTAAAAATTGCTGTCTATGGGGAGGGAAAAAAAGCTATCTAACTAAGGCTCTCTAGAGTACAAGAGTGAGCTGAAAAAGATTTTACAAGGGAAAAACAGTGAAATATATATAAAGGGTCATGTGATTTTAGCAGCCAATGAGAGCCTACAACTCAACGATTACTTCTTGACACTTTTTTGTTTGCACTGATTGGAAGGCCGCCAAAAATAAGAAGGTGAAGGATGGGGCCAAAAGTGCGAAAGGGGATTGGGAATGGCTGCGAAAAGTAAGAAGGGAATGGATGGGGGCCCAAAATTTCAGAAAGGGGATTGGGTGGGGCCAAAAGTGCAGAAAGGGATTGGATGGGCCAAAAGTAAAAAAGGTGTATGAAAAT
>JAODAL010074293.1:0-14426 GCA_025379985.1 Phyllomedusa bahiana
TTTAATCTGTGGGTCGACGGTTAATGGTCATTCTGCGGTACGGGAAGTATAGTAAATGTCCATTTCAACTAAAATGGTGGTTAAAAGACTCTTTTTCCCGGACTTTTTAATCTGGGGTCATCAGGTTTGGGGCCATGCTGGGGCCCGGACGGGTATAGCCCAATGTCCAAAAAACTAAAATGGGGGTTTGAAAAAACCTATTCCCGGCTTTTTTTAAAATCTGTGGGTCAACGTTAAAATGGTTTTGGGGCACAGGACAGTATAGCCCAAGCCAGTTAAATAAAATGGTGGTTGAAAGATCCTTTTTCCGGCACTTTTTAAATCGGGGGGTCATGCGGTTTGGGCTCATGTGCTTCCCGGGACAGGGATTTTAAATGTCCAGTTCAAGTAAAATGATGGTTAAAATCATATCCCTTCTGGCACTTTTTAATTTGAGGTGTGCGGGGTTTAGGGTCAGGCTGTGGTACAAGACGGGATAGTGAATGGTCGTGTTTTTTTTTCTGTGGTTTTTAAAACCTAAGTGTGTTGCCAAGATGTAGCATGAACCTTTTTGACTGTTGTGGTGTTAATTCCCAGCTTCTCCACCCCTGGTGGGTGTAAGAATGAAGGTGTTGTTCTCCCCATAGACTTTAACCCCTTCCCGACTTTGGGGCGTCATACGCCCTAGCGGGAGTGACTTCCCGCAAAGGGCTTTTGAAACCTCTGGCAATGGGGGGCTTGCGGGGAGCCGCGCGGACGCACATGGAACCAGCGGAAATTACCGCTGGCTTCATCCCCCCATCCCCCCCGGCTGGGTGGTCCTACCGAAGGTGAAAACGATCATTAGCACTGCTGGTGCAATAATAAAGGGCGCGGGGCAGGAGGGTGAGCCCCCTCTCCCTACGTCGGCGAGGCAAAGGCAGGATGCCGCCGCCCGTCCCTACCGGACCCCCCCGGATGCTTTCTGAAAGCATCCTGGAGTTGGTGCGCCCCATGCCCAAAATGCATTGGGCTTGGTGTCAGTTGCCATGGGCCTGTAAAAGCAGAAACGCTGTGCAAGATCGCCTCTTCAAACAGAAAATCTAACGTTTGCTTTTCCCCAGTCGGATTTGCGTTACAAACCCCCATTGGGAGATGTAAAAAAATGTGGAAAAAAAAAAAAAAAAAAAAAAAGAAAAAAAAAGTAAAAAGAAACAACAAAAAATAAAATTAAAACAGTACACTGCCCTTTTCCCCTTTACAAACCAACACCCCAAAAAGAAAAAAAATAAATAAAGTCCCTATTTGATATCGCCACTGGTAACGATCCCCTTAAAAATCGTCAGGTTAAATTTAAACCCCCGTACGGTGAACCCCCATAAAAAACAAAAAAAAAACCGTCATAAAATTGCGATTTTTGTACATCCTGCAGCACATAAAATGGAATAAAAAGCGATAAAAAAAACTCAAAAACCCCCAAATTGTAAAAATTAAAAACGTCATTCTCCGAAAAACAAAAGCCCTTAATGTCCTGTATACAAAAAAATAAAAAATTTAGGGCTCTCAGAAGCAGCGATGCATAAATATTTTTAACCAAAAAAACCCCCTTTTTTTTTTTTAAAGTGTTTCCCATATTAAAAAAAAACAATAAATAGGTATCACCGAATCATATAAAACCCAGAGGGTAAAGCTAACGGGTTGGGTTTTACGCACGGTGAGGCTTTTAAAAAATAAAAATAAAAAACACACTAGATTGCAGTATTTTCTTCCCCTCCCTTTCCCAAAAAACAGATTAAAACATCAAAAAGTCTTGTCCCCCAAAATTTGTCCAAATAAAATGTAAACTCACCCCGCAAAAACAAGCCCCTACCGTCCGTACACAGAAAATAAAAAGTTGGGCTCTAAGTGTTTTTTTTTTGAAAAAAAAGTGTTTTTCTTTTTTTAAAAGCAGTAAAACATAAAAAAAATAAAAAAATTGGGTATCGCTATAACGTATGCCTGCTTATAATATATATGTCAGCCTCATGGGACCGCTGTAAAAAAAAAAATAAAAAACACTCCCGGAATTTTGTATTTTGTTAAAAAATCCCTACAAAAACCTTAATAAAAAGTGATCAAAGCGGCATATGCCCCCCCTTTTGGTACTAATAAAAACGTCAACCACCCCACAAAAAAAAACCATAATCGCTCCGTTACAGAAAACTGAAAATGTTAGGCTTCAAAACAGGACAACAAAAAAAAGAATTTTTTTATAGCCCTTTTTTCTTTTGTGTAAAAGTAAAAAACAAAAAAAATATATAAATCTATATCATTGAATTTTGTCCGACCCCCATAGTAAAGATATCCTGTATTTTACTGCACGGCAAACCCCTGAAAAATTGAACCCCAAAAAACAATGGGGGAAAATTGCGTTTCCCCCCTTTTTATAGCCTATGAAAAAAAAAAAAATTTTGGAACACCTGTGCACCCCAAATACACAATACCCCCTAATGAGATCTATGAGGTGTGTGAATCCAAAATGGGGGCCTTCTGGGAAGGTTTTACCTGTTCTGGACTTTGGGGCTTTGAAATGCGACTGGGCCCCCCCAAAATCTTTTCGTTCCAAAAACCAAGTAACACTCTCTCCCTTTAGCCCTGCCCTGCGCCCAAACAGCAGTTTACACCCCCAAAGTAGGGGATTGCCCAATTGGGAAAAAATTTCGTAAAAAAAGTTTTGGGGCCTTTTTACCCGGAGCCTTGTAAAAATTAAACATTTTTAGCTAAAATTGCAGATTTTTTGGAAAAAAAATTTTTTTTTCTTTTACACCTAACGCTAAAAAATTTTTGTGAAAACACCTGGGGTCGTTACTCACTAACCCCCGTAATTTTTTCTTAAGGGGTTTAGTTTCCAATATGGGGGGTTTTTTTGGGGTGTTTATTAAGTTTTTGCACCTTAGGGGTGTCCGCAAACCTGAAATGCCCTAAATAAAAACGTATTGAAAATGAGACCCCATGCAGTAGGGCTCCTCCTATTTGGGGGTTTTGGGGTTTAGCCAAAAAAGTGCACTAGGGCCACTATGGGGTATCTCTGAAAACCCAGAATCTGGGAAATCAATATTAAATTTCATTTCCCCTGATCACATTTCCGGGTTTTTTTGTGAATAATGTATAAAAATTGAAAAACTGCAAAAAAATGAAAATTTTTAAAATTTCACTTCCATTTGCTTTTAAATTTCCCGGAAACACCTAAGGGTTAATAAATTTCCTAAATGCTGTTTTGAATACTTCAAAGGGGGTTTTCTTGATGAGGTCTTTATGGTGTATCAAAATATAAGGTCAATCAAAATCACGTTAAACTAGACGGGCCCTAAAAAAAAGTATATTCAAATTTTTTGAAATTTGAAAAATTATACTAAATTTCTAGCCCCTTGTCGTAAAAAAAAAAAAAAACATTTAAAAAAAAAAAAAGCCAAACTACAGCGACATATGGTAATTTATTTTTAAAATATTTGAGTGGAATATCTATCTGTTTACGCAAAATTTTTGAAGTTTGAAATTGGTACATTTTTAAAATTTTTCACGATACTTTGATATTTTTCACAAACAAAACAAGCATTTTTTGGACCAAAATTTCTTACTATCTTAAAGCACAATGTGTCACGAGAAAACAGTCTCTGAATAACATGGATTGGTTAAAGTGTCAAAAAGTTATTCTCACATAAAGTGACACATGACAGATTTAAAAAATGAGGCTCTGTCAGAGAGGCCAAAACTGGCTCCGGTGGTAAGGGGTTAATGGTCATCGGCGATAATCTATTATCGACTATCGGAAATCGTCTTGATAATTGCCGATATCGACTATCGACCTGATGACGATAGTCAACGTAATCGCTCATCACTACTTCTAACCATTGAGGACCGCGCTCCCCTGCCGCGTTCCTCAGCCTGGCCAGGAGTGCCTCCACGCTGTCCGCCATCGCTCATTCTAAGTCCACTCTCAAAGCTGATAAGCGCAGGGACTGTTTCACTGCTTTCCCTTGCGCAACTGATCCCGCGCGGCGCGGGCGCAGCTTATAAGCTGGCGCCTCCCCGCGCACCGCGCTCAGCTCCTCCCCTCACTGTCACCTCACGGCCGGCGCGCCGGGTCATGAGGGGCCTCCCCTTAAAGGGGCTGCGCCCCCCATGTCCGGCCCCGGACTGTCTCATTGTTTTCAATTAGAATACATGTCACAGTTCATATCGTGACCTGTAGTACATATTCCCATTGAAAACAATAAGACAATGTGGCACATAAACTTACAGACACAAATTCTAAATCAGTGTTGTGTAAAAAAAAATATGTATAGTGGTGATCACACAGCGTATCTGCAGGCTATACGTCGGGGTGGAATTTCACTGCAATGTGCCCAAAGTACACCCTGCAAATACGGTAATATCATAGCACTCATTGAGCAATCATTGAGTGCTATGATTTCACAGAATATTCCCTGCCACATACTGTGCGTCAGTACAAAGCCGGGAAAAGTTAAGCTGAATGGGGTACGGGCCAGAGCGCTGTGCGGAGTATGCTCTGTCAAGTGCATACTTCCAACAGCAGGCATATAGCGGCGTATAAGTGTGCGACCCTATACGCTGTGTCCAAGGCAGGTTTTCTGCCAAGGCATGTCCAAGGCAGGTTTTCTGCCTCTATAACTTCTTACATGGTCGGCACGTTTAAATGGACTCAGAGAATTGACATATCAATTCTTTGTCCTGTGCACTGTAGTAAAATCAGTGTCCTCTAAACGAAGACATTGATTTTACATAGAAATGAATGGCGGTCATTTTACTGTAGTATTTAAGGCTTTTTGGGGCGCATATTACATTGCTAATCAGCCCCAAAAAAGCATCAAAACATGCAGTTTGAACTGTACAGTACTAATTTGGGGGTGTTTTCAAGCTCAGTGCCTAGGGCAGCATGAACTGTAAGTACGACCCTGCCTACAAGGGGTATATATACCTATCTATCTGCAGAGGACTGCATACCTTCCTACAGGGTGCATATGTACCTATCTAGAGGGGACTATATATCTCCCTACATTGGGTATATATACCTATCTACAGTGGCTGTATGTTACTTACAGCGGGTATATATACCTATCTACCTACAGGAGGCTACTTTACCTTCCTATAATGGGTCTAGATACCTACCTAGTTAATGGTCGGCAACATTACTATCTACTTACTTAATGGGGCGCCTATACCTGAGGTGGGAATTGGTAGCTTGTGTGGTAAATTCTGCAGGGACGAGTTATGGCAAGGAGAATTTGTCTTTGATTTCTGTGTCAGATGGCAAAGAAAAGGGAAAAAGAACGACTCGTGAGAGATGACGTCTCCTATGGGGTTATTTCTCTTCTGTGTTGGATCAGTGCTGTAGTCTCTGTCATGTGGTGGTGACCTGAGCTGGTGTCTGACCACTATGTGGTCTCTGTCTGACAGTGTTAGAGGTCAGACACCAGCTCAGTTATAACCTACATGTGGTCTCTACAGTATATGGCAGTGTTGTAGGTTATAGGTTTGTTATTGATAATGTATATATTTGTTCCTGCGAGTGATTTGTGTTGGATGGGTGGCCCAGAGCACAGGTGTGCCCAGCGGCCCATAATGCTGTTAAGACGGC
The DNA here is from genome assembly GCA_025379985.1 of Phyllomedusa bahiana. Classification (NCBI taxonomy): domain Eukaryota; kingdom Metazoa; phylum Chordata; class Amphibia; order Anura; family Hylidae; genus Phyllomedusa; species Phyllomedusa bahiana. The sequence goes on from JAODAL010074293.1 coordinate 5,597, forward strand.
CCTGGAACAGTGCTTGGTTTTACAAAAACTCGGCCATGTTACATAGATATGGGGTAGTTTACATAAAAGTGGATGAACCTGCCACCCAGATACAACTAGATACAGATAAATGCCAAGTGCAGGGAGTGACAAATATGTGTGACAGAATTTTTGTAACGTGTAACTTCTTTATTTTATTATTTTAAAACGACAAAAGGGGGATGATTTAAACTTTTTCATTTCTTTTTTTAAACTTTTTTTTTACTTTAATTCTCAGTCCCCCTAGGGGACTTGACCACTACGGGGCACACTTCCTTTTCCTATGTACAGCAGTACTGTTGTACTGCTGTACATAGGATTTATCATTCATTACCTATTACATAGGTGTACATACATGGCAGCTGCAGAAGCCTGCATGAGGCTTCAGCTGTCATGGCAATTACATTGCAGGGGGGGTGATCGGACAGCACAGCACTGCACCGCTCCTCATTCAGCAGACGGTGGGGGAGGTACCAAGCGGCCGTACCAAGCGGCCTCCGCCAGCGCCCAGTGGCCACCAAGTGCCCGCAGCGCCAGCACTAAGCACTCGCTGTCCAGACTGAACAATCTCGGGCTGGCAGGAGACTGGAGTTCCATGATGCTGCGGAAAGCCGGCAGCGGGAATTAACCCTTTAAACCCAGTCGCCGACTTCCCGCAGCATCGTGGCACTCCAGTCTCCTGTCGGCCTGAGAATATATTCGGTCTATAAGGGTATGTTCACACGGGCAAATTTTGGCGGGCATTTTGCGTCGTATTAGAGAACTATGGATTACGCCTCCTTTTCCCGCTTGTACAATACGATCGTATTGTACGTGCGGGGGATAAGTGACATGTCAATTACTTGCGGCAAATACGCGCCGCGAGTAATGAATGTCAATGGGGCTGACGGGCTGCCAGTCCCCCCGCGCCGCGGGAGTACACGCATATTAGCCCGACTCCCAAATCACCCGCTGCAATTATGCCATGTGAACATAGCCTAAGACGCACACCTGTTTTCCCAAAAAATTTTGGGGAAAAAAGTGCGTCTTATAGTCTGAAAAATACGGTACTTAATTCTGTATTCTGTACTCCATGGGCAGCTAGTGCAGTCACTAACACAGGGTAGAGGCATCAGTATAGAAACTGGAAAGAAAGATGAGCCTGACTGCTGCATTCAGGACAGATTGGAGTGGGGACAGTTTATAGTGAGAAAGACTGATAAGTAGGGAGTTACAGTAGTAAAGAAGAAAAAAATGAGCAACAATAAGGGCGACATGTATGATTTTTTTAAAAAGTTGTTTAGAAGGGCCCGGAAATCTTTAAAACCCGTTAGGGGGGTCATAAAAGGACTTCTAGGCAAAAAATTATGCTTCTGGCCTGGAAGCCATTTTTAAAAGTGGTTTACCTTTTTCCAGCAGTAATGCGCTGGATTTTCCATATAAGCTTAAAGTGTAGCTTTGTTGGTTGTAGTGCGACAGCCTCCGCACCCCACCAATCTCGGGCGCTTACAAGTCCCAGGCGCTCGTAATGCGCCTTATATTGGATTTCGGTGTTAAAAAAATATAGCGAATGGGGCACTAGTCTTTAGGCAGAAAAGACACCAGACTTTTGGCGCAGCCCCGTTCATACATGTTCTCCTAAGAGTCTGGGTTGTTTCCACAGTAAAATAGGATGGATTCTGGAGATGTTCTTGAAGTGCAGGTGACAAGGTGACAAGAGATTGAATATAGGGATATAGGGAGTAAAAGACAGATCAAGATCTAGTGTAACCCCAAGAAGGGGCCTGCTGCCAGGAGTTATGGTGGTACCACAATTTTAAACAGAAAATACAGGGTGGGGTTGGGTTATAATGGTGGGTGACCAAAAATTTATTTTATATCCTTGAAAACCATTTTATCAAAAATATAACACCGGGGGTTATGTACAATTATTACCCATTTTTTATCTTTGACATTTTGAAGAAATTTTATATTAATCTTAAATCCTTGGGAGATAAACTTTTGTATTTGCTGGTGTTGCGATGTGTCAACTTTTTTGTTTATCTTGGATGTTTTGTAATTTTTGTCCCTTGGGTATGGCCTGATGAATCCAATCTTTGGGGGAAAGTGTTGGCTTGTTGGTTTGGGGTTAATAAGGATAGATAGGTTTTTTGTGACCTTATTGTGGGGGCGGTGTTGTTAATATGGTTAAAGGGTTAAAAAACATTTTTTTCTTCAACCAGTGAACATTGAATATTACATTTTTTGTCATTCATTTGTCCCCTTCTTTTGCCTGGATTGTATTGTGGGGTTTAAAATATGGTTATTGGTTATATAGGATAGGTTCCGGTAGGGGTCGTTTTTTTTGGAAGGCCCCCCTTTTATTGGTAGTTAGGGGTTAGATTAGTTTTGGGATATTGTAAGGTTAGTGTAGGGTTGAATAGATGTGGTATCTGTAGGTTTTTTATATCAAAAGTAAAATTTAATCAAGTATTCTCTACAGGTGTAATTTTTTTCTATGATATTTATGGAGATACTAAGTTGTTTATTTTAAGGACCCAGTCCTCAATAGTTTGGGATTTTTGTTTTTCACACCTTTGTCACTAGTATTATTCATCTAAAGTTTTTTCTCTTATCTGTCGAGCCTCTCCCCCGACACTAAGGGCAAAATGTATGATTGGGAGTTGCGTGTTTTTTTTGGAAAACTGCTCCATTTTTCGAATCCTGTCAACCGGGATGCGATGTTTGGTGCAAAAACCTTCGCCACTTTTGGCTGGTTAATAGAAGGGGGGTGCAATGGGACGGGTGTGGGGTTCTGGGGCGGGAACCCATTCGTTAGCCGGGTGATGTGGAAAAGCCGTCGGAAAAATGAGGGGGGGAAAACCGCCTCCGGCAGGCAGCCCGGGGAATGTGGTCTACTTGAGCCGGAGGAGGGGGAAAGGGGGTGAATTAAACGTAAAGGAAAGGGGCAAAATGTTTCTTTGGTCGATTTTCAACCAATTCAAAAATGAGTTGGCTGAAAATTATTTCATTAATAAAAATAAATATCAAAAAGTTGTCTAAAAAACGATTAAATGGATTGAAAAAGTTGATCATTTTAAAATTAAAGGAAAAAAATATATAAAATGCAAAGAAAACTTTAGCTTCATCTGGGTGGAATTTTCAAAAATCGTTTTTATTAGGGGTAAAAATTATTGAAAAAGAGCTCAAAACCCTTTTAAAAAATACATAAAAAAAATCACTAAAAAGCGTTTGTCGCCGGTGACCGGCGCAACATCAGGAATTGAAAATAATATGTGTCTAATAGATAAAATTTTGTCGGGTAAATTCAGTAATTGTCAAATTCTGTAAGGCATTTCTCATTGGTCCGGCATAAACCAGCCAATCAGAAATAGCGAGGACAGTGACCCATTATAACCTAGGGTGACATAGTTAGTTTTACCAGATCAAATGACAAGGCTGGGATAGTTCAAAAATAACAGTAAAAAATGCAGAAAAGAGCTGATTGGTTGATAGTAGCGGGCGGCTTGGCTGGTCCGGCAAATCAGGAGTAATCTGAGCGCAAGCTACTTTGAACCCCCCATTTGTAGTCTATGGGAGAGATGGGGGTACTGAAATTCTAGCTGCTGTGAGGCATGGAAATTATTTAGTAAGTAAATGTTTTTATTAAGTGTAAAAACAATTCTCTGGAAAAAAGAGCGCACTGTAATAACCTCTTCTATAAAACAGACAGTGTATTAATATCATTAAACAACACGTATGTCGCCGCGTGGACAGGCGCAACATCCTGAATTGGGATATTGAAAATTGCCAGGAAATAAGTAAATTCTCAAATCTGTAGCGCTTCTCATTGGTCGGCAGAAACCAACCAATCAGAATAGGTAGCACAGTTGAACCATGTTATAACCTATGGTAGTAGTATTGACATCAATATGAAAAGGCGGGGACCGGGACAGGTTCAAAATGCAGAGTAAAAAATGCAGAAAAAGAGACCCGATTGGTTGAAGTAGCAGGGCTTGGCTATCCCGGCCAATCATAGCGCAAGCTACTTTGTTCCATTGTAGTTATGAACTAGATCGGTGGGGCAAGTAAAGTATATGTATAATACTTTCTCATAGAAGGGATATGGATGAACTGATTGGTTGAGACCAGGCGGCAGATATGAATCCACCAATCATATGTATACTTTACAGGCTAAACTAATATCTATAATCAAAATAAACTACTAAAGAAAAAAGTGCCCAAACAAAAAAGTGGATAAAGAAAATACTATAACTTTTACAATAACACGGTTCCCCATATGTTCCGTCGCGTTTCATCAGGGGAACAAAACTAATTCTCCAAAGAATGAAAAAACATACGTACTATAATTACAATAAAATTACACCCATGTTAAGGGGGTAAAATTAACTCACGTGTGGCCATTAGGTCAATGGAGGAAACCCTGGGGAGATCACTGATGGTAAAGCTGAGGGTCCCAGATAAACAAAGAACGGATCCCTTCAGTGTGGTTGCCACCGTGAGGATAAAGAAGGCAGCAACAATAACCCATCTGATGGAGAATATATAGAAAACGCTAACAATCATCAGCAGCTGTACACTTACTGACCCGCAACTTCTATGGGGGCAACCCCCAAATGCCATAGTACAGGCTGTAAAAATAGACATAATATAGGGAAAACCTAGAAAAGAGGAGGTGCTGGGAGAAAGCAAACGGAGGGCACAGGCAATAATGTGGCGGGGAACTTGGGCGGCCTGATGTGGAACTCCATGAGCTAGGCCACAGTCACGGATCGCTCTCGGGCTGGGACCATGAGCTAGGTCACAGGTACGGGATCGCTCTGGGCGGGGGCTAGGTTGGGGGACGCGTGATGAGTCTAGGCCACCAGAACGGACGCTCTCTGGGCGGAGACCATGAGCTAGGCCACAGCCGGACGCTCTGGGCGGGGACCATGAGCTAGGACACAGTACGGAACGCCTGGGCAGGGACAATGAGCTAGGCACAGACGGGACGGCTCTGGGCGGGACCATAGAGCTAGGCCACAGACGGACGCTCTGTGCGGGACCATGGTAGCCACAGGGACGCTTGGGCGGGCCCTTGAGTAGGCCAGAGGCGCTCTGGGCGGGCCCTGGCTAGGCCCAGAGGAGCTCTGGGCTGGACCATGAGCTGGGCCACAGACGGCCGCTCTGGGCTGGACATGAGCTGGGCCCACAGACGGACGCTCTGGGTGGACATGAGCAGGCCACGCGGACGTCTGGGTGGACCATGAGCTAGGCCACAGGCGCTCGGGGGGGGGCCCCATGGCTGGGCCACGACGGACGCTCTGGGCGGGGACCATGAGCTAGGAACAGACGGACGTCTGGGCTGGACCATGAGCTAGGCAACAGAGGGCTCGGGGTGGCCCATGAGTAGAAAACAGACGTACAGACATAGACTGGCAAGACAGCAGGGAACAGCAGAGACAATGACAGGGTCACCACGGCGGGATCCATGGTCAGTTCATACTGTAATGGATGTGACGCTAACAGACGTATGCCGAGGTGCGACCGCTTTACATCCCGGGTGTGGATCCTTGTTCCCCCCAAGGTGAGGTGGTAGTGGAGGACCACCAGGGGCGGGTCTAAGGGGCCCCTGGGCTTCCCAGAGCCCGCGCAAACGGGATGGGTTTTGGCTGGGGACCCCCAGGTCGCTACCCTGACGTGGTCCTGCGGTGAAAAGCCCAGGTGCAGGAAGGAAATTGGAGAAAATAAGCAGGGCGGTAAAACATACTCGGAACACAGCAGGGTACGGAGGGGTAAACGTACACATAACCCACAGGATACGGCAGGAAATGGAGGGAAAAACACAGCAGGTACGGGACCAGGAACAGGTCCCAAGGGAGGACACGGGAAACAGGTGCAGAGCATCAGACGTAACAGGAGACAGACAGAAGGTCAGGAGCTCAGATGGCACAGAAACTGAACCAGCATCTCCAGGGTAAAGTCCAGAGATACTGGCAGGCGCTCAAGATGGACCCAGCAAGACACTGCACCAGACTGCACTGAACTGACACAAAAGAAAAGGGCAATGACTTCCTCTTAAAAGCCAGAGGTCAGGGTGAAGAGGGAAGGTGACAGAACAGGAAATAATAAATAGGCAGGAAGCTGCCGCGCGCACGCCCTAGGAGGCACAGTGATCGACAGGACCCCAGGAAAAGCAACGGGGACAGGACAGGTTAAGCACATAGCAGGAACCACAGGCTGCCGGGACCCCTGCACGGGGAGCCCAGCAGAGACATGGCGACACGGACAGGCCGACGGTCCAAGGCAGGGACCGCGGCATGAACCGTGACAGGTACGTGTTATTTAGTTTATGTTTTTGTCTTTATCACTTTTTTGTTTGGGCACTTTTTTCTTTAGTAGTTTATTTTGATTATAGATATTAGTTTAGCCTGTTAGAGTTGTTTAGGGTAAGTTAGTCTAGGTTCCGGTGGGGGGCACCCTTAGTAGGGATATGGTAGTATTTTTTATTGCTAATATACTATTAAAAGTTATGTTTTATTTATCCTAAGGTCTATACTTTTAGTGGTTTTTTTCTTTCGGATTCTTGTATGACCAGGCATTGAATACATCTTCTATCTAAGGGTTTTCCCTACACCCTGATAATCTAGTGAAAATAGGGTATTTTTGACTTTCCTTAGTCAATACTACTTCATAGGTTATAATGGTTCACTGTCGCTCCTATTCTAATTGGCTGGTTTATGCCAACCAATGAGAAACGCTTACAGAATTTGAATTACTGTATTTCCCGGCAATTTTCTATATTCCAATCCCTGATGTTACGCCGGTCACGGCGACAAACGCGTTGTTAGTGATTTGATTCATGTATGTTTTTAGAAGGTTTTAGCTCTTTTTCAGATAATGTGTTACACCTAATAAAAACGATTTTTTGAATCATATGCCATGTCTCACGGAGCTGAGAGCTGAGATTTATTTCTTTAGCGATCTTTTATATTTTGCCTTTTATTTTAAATCGTAATACATGTTAGGCGCAGTCCTTCTGCGCCTAAGTGACGCACTGCGCCTCACACACTGGCGAGGCGCAGGGAACTTTACACTACATGTACGAGCGCACCTCGGGCGCCGACATAAATGAGGCGCAGCTTTCACTAAAAATCCCGTGAAAACAGGCGCTGCGACACGCCGATCTTCATACATGTCGCCCTAAATGCCAAGGGAGTGTGCCTTAGGGCCGGTTCACATGGCTTATTCAAGCCGTAATTGTGGGACGGGGAAATTTCCCCCCGCATACGGGGTTGAATAAGGGGCAGGGGCGCTGCCCGCCGGCCCCATAGACATTCATTATCCACGGCGTGTATTCCGCCGGGATAATGAACATGCCAATTTCTCCTCGCCCGGCGGATTCGCCGAGTGGGGAGGAGAGACGGAATCCACAGTTCTCTATGTAATTGCTAGGACGGATTGCAGCCGTATTGCAGCGCAGTACGGCGCGCAATACGGCTGCAATCCGTGCCCAAAATAAGCCGTGTGAACGGCCCTTTAAAAGTAAGGAGCTGGTGTGAAATCTATTTCTGGTCAGCTGAGAAATAGTCATGTGACAAACACAAAGTCCTGCCCACTAATCCAAAATACTGATGAAATGAGGAAAGTTGGAGAAGGACTTAGGGGCAAGAACAAAAGTGATGTGAGGGTTATTTCTCTCTGACACACATATTATTTAACTTGATTAAATGATATGTAATGTTTGTGTGTAGTCTTGATGAACATTCAGGTTGAGATGCTTTATTAAAAAAAATTACATAATGTTTCATTGAAAGTGACAATTTAAAAAGAATATACATGAGATAGAGTATACAGCAATGAATGCTTTCAGTTCTGTGCATGTCATCTTTCAGTGTGCCTTGAATAGAACAGCAATCGGGGACTATAAATCAACCTTACTTAACAGATATGTGTCAGCACATGAGCATGTGCATCTTTATGTGAAATAGCTCCCAGGAAGCAATATTATTAATCATGGCCTTACAAATAAGAAGCAAGAGAGGCTGTCATTTTCAGATATTCATTCAATAGCGAACTGATTACCCAGAATTGGCAAATAAAGGCTGCGTCCACAAGACAGAGAATAAAATACTGGTCGGATTATAATTAATATCTAACCAGTATTTTACACTTGGTTTTTGGGGTTTTTTGCCCGTTTTTTTGTTGTGCTCTTTTGTCACGGTTTTCACATTTTGAGCACGCTATTCAATTGAATGGTACTATAATCCATGGTGGATTATAGAACGTGTTTTAAAGTGGTTTTGCAACAAACTCATTTTATACCTCCTTTATCCAGCCTCAGCTTTCAGTGTGCTTAAAAGGGGCCGTGTGTGATTTGTTTGAACTGCTTACCATGTTTGAACTGCTTACCATGTGACCCAGCAGACATGCCTTTGGTCACAGTGTGCTCACTCTAGTCAAAGAAAGTTCTGTTTATGTCACAGGCTATGCATAATTACAAAGTAGCTGTGTGGTTAGATATTCTGCCTTTCACTGTGGGGGTTGTTGTGGTAATTGTGGTAATTGTAACTGCTATATAAGTTGATAATTAAGACCTCCATTTTACATTTATAAGCCGCCGCCCTTTTAGATGAAACTGATTCACTAAAATCATTTTGACAGCTGACAAATTCAGTTATAAAAACATGGTATTTTAGCTTAGGAACAGCAGTTATTGACTTTAGAAGGCTTAGTATTTGTTTATAACCACAGAATGAGGGTCAGAATGACCCCAAAAATGTTCTCTTCTAAATATGTATCTAGGTGAAATGTTATTTGGATAAAAAGATTATACATGTTATAAGCGGGTTTT
>JAODAL010074294.1:0-14426 GCA_025379985.1 Phyllomedusa bahiana
CCCTTTAACGAAAGATATTATATCTTGGGAAAGTTGATGGGTTGACTTCAGTAAATAAAGGAAATTTTAACATGCTTCATTTTTTAAATTTTAAAACGTCGGGGAAAAACAAAAAAATTTTTAAACCTGGATAATGTAAATATACTACATGCTTGCTTAGTACACAATTATTTTCAAACCACATAATTTGCTTAATTTCAGATGTTTATTTTCCGATAAGAAATATTTTAAGTTGCAGGGTTTTTTTAGGTGACGATCCATGTAATATTTAATTCTACAAAAATAACCAAAACTTCATCCATGTCAACATTTAACCCCAATGTCCCTCACAATATATTCTTAAAGGACCTTAAAACGCCCTGAAACATTTTCTTTATGGGATACTTATTTTTTGGAACTAATGAAAGCGGGTTGTTTCTGAGATGGAGGCTACCCAATGGTCACCACTAAATTTCTTTCCAAAAACGGTATCAGGAAATCCTGAATTTATTTTTTATGGTCCACTATTTTCTTTCCCCTTTTTTTTGGGCCCGGGTTGCAACAGGTAGGTCATGACCTTTTTTAAAGTTCAGTTAGTTGAAACACAACATAGTTTTCCCCACATATTAGCTTTTTGGGGGTTTCTTAGGGGAACAAAAACATGGTGGTTGAAGATCATAATTCAATGTTCAGATTTTGACTGCAAGAGTTGTAAAGTGTTCATACTTTTTAGATAAATATAGATTGAACTTGGCAATTTCTACTGCACTGGCCAAGCATCTAATGTGAATTGGAGTGTATCAACTCTACTTTGATGGGCACGCTGAATTTTTAACATGCCTGATCTTTTATTCTCAAGGGAAATAAGCCATTAGAGGAGTGGTCTCAAACTACGGCCCTCCAGCTGTTGGGAAACTACAACTCCCATCATGCCCACTGTTATAGATTACATAAATGCATGATGGGAGTTGTAGTTTCCCAACAGCCGCAGTTTGAGACCACTGCGTTAGAGTGTCCGATAGTGGCTTTTTCTCCTCTTCCTATTAAGAATACATGAATGTTCAGTTTAGCGGAGGGTGTGTGAAAGGAGAGGGGGGGGGGTTGTTTATAAGCAATAGCTTTCAGTTTAATGAGCAACAATCCTTCATCTTACAGCTATCTAAGGTTTATGGCCACCCACAGACTTTGGGCGACTTTGCCCCAAAAATTAAAAAAAAGGAAAAATTTTTTTTGGGCCCTTTTTTTTTTTTTTTTTTTTTTTTTTCAGGGTTTTTTTTATTTGGCCCACCCCCAAAAATTGTTATTTCCACTATTCTTATAATGAATTTGTTGTACACCAACACTAGGTGCATTTTTTGCCAGGCACGACACTTTTGAATACGCCTAAATTTTGCGCATAATATATGCTAGCAATGATATGTGCTTTTTTTGCTATGCTTCTAAATTAGGCACATCAAAAAGCGGGCAATATCCCCAATTCCCAAATTTTTTGCAGGTTCATTCTTTTTTTAAAGGGCACTATACACTCATTTAATGCCCCAAAAACTGGCGGGGAAAGGTGCCTTTTTTCTGAAATGTCGCACTTTGGTTAAAGTTTTTTTTTTTTTTTAAACAAAAATTTTTTTAAATCTTGACACAAATTACTACTTTAAGAAAAATTCCAGATATTTCAAAAGACTATTGCAAGTTGAAAAAACCCTAAGAAAAAGTTTCCTACAAATTGAGACTGGGCATTGGTTTTTCTTTTTTAACCCAAAATACCCCTTCTTTTGCTGTTATGAGACCAATGGTCTAGTTTCATCTGCTGCATGATTCTTAAAATGCCTCTCACTTCTCACAATGGTGTGAGCTAAAATATCCAAGATATATTTGTCCAAAAAGTAGAAACAGATAAAAACATCTAAAAACTGGTGTTGTTCGATTCTGTCCCCTGGGGTTTATTTTTTGGGAAAAAAAATTTGGGGTTTTTGGGAAAATTTCCCGAACCTGGTTTTTTTTTCTAGCACTAACACTAACCAAATTGCTAACCCTAAGTTGGGGTAGGGTTAGGGTTTTTTCGTTTTTTTCCCATGGTAACTCACCATTCCTCACAGTTCTAAACTAGTGGGGATCCCAACCCTTGGAAACATTTTTTGGTTTCCCAAAAACACTTTCCCGTTTTGGTTTAACAAAAATGAAAACCCCGGACTAGAATGATGCCCTGCCCAGGAGCCCTGAAAATTTTGGAGTACTGGGAGAATGATTTAACCCCTTTAAAAAAAACTTTAAAAAAACCTTTAAACCCCATTCTTTAAAATTAGGGTTTTTGGGCATTGTTTGTTTTTGTTTCTTTTGGGGGATTTACCAAATAAAATCACTTGTAATTGGGTTGAAGTTGACATTGATGCAAATCCAAAGCTCAAGGTTATAAAACACCATCAATTGCTATCCAAAAATTTCGGGCCAATTTACAAACACCCCTAATAATAGGGGGAACAATAATGTTGTCCCCTAAAAAATGACACTATATCCAATGGGTATATTCTCTTGTGACTTCTATACCACAAGGAAATTTAAATGAGTAACTTCCAATTTTTTGGACTAAAACATCCCCAATGGGTTTTACTTTGATTTAGGGGTTTTTTGGGGGCACCCCCGTCACCAAATTCACTACTTGAAAACATCAATATCAGGAGCAAAAATTTGGAGAGGAATACAAACTGCGTAACTGGATACATGCTATATTTCTTGGGAGAAGAAAAGGTTACCTTGAATATCTTTGTTATTAAATGCATATCAGTATACAGCCTTGCTAAAGCAAAGGGATTTCTGCCCATTAATTAATATCAAAAACCTCTGGGATTTCAAAATTTTAAAATTTTTACAACACTCGCTCTAGAGGGAAAAAGGAAAGAAAAAGTGGGTTTGCAAAATGCATGAGTCTGGAAATTGAGGTTTTGTTGGCATTCATGTTTGATGAATAGAGAACATGCAGGCAAGATTTATTCTTTAAACAAACATAGCTGCAGGCTGTATTCCATGCTCCCTACCCTAAAAGAAAAGGGTGAGAAAAAATTAAAATTAAAAATTTTTAAAAAAACATTGGGTTGCCTATTTTTGGGTTAAAAAAAATTTTGATACCGTTTTTTAGGGGAGCGAAAAATTTTTTTCAGTTGTTAAACACAGGTGTTGATTTATGAAAGAACAGAATACATTATAAATTCTGCAGAAAGATTTGGTCCTTTTTAACTGAGAAACAGAAAAATTATGGCATTCTGATATACTTAGGTTACTTAGCATAGGTTCTCAGCCTAGATCTGGATATATGTAGAGACTGGCCAAAATGTAATCCAAAACCTTCTTTATTTAAATCCGTAAACAACCCACTATACCTGTAATGACCAAAAATATATATAATATATAAATAAATATATAAATATATAATTTTAATATATTAAAATATATATAAAATAATCATAAGTGAGAGAGGTCTGGGGACTGGAAATGTTTACCTTGTTGTGGATTGCTTGATTGATCACAGTACAAAAGGATCTGCATCAAGATTGGTAAATGTAGATATAGAAAGTAGCAGCAAAAAACGTCTGATTTTAAATGCACCGGTTAAAAAACAGAGATGTCCCACATTTTTGACAATACACTAATTCATCTTGGCACCAGTAGGAGAAAAAAAAGGGAGTGATTATTGGCTGAAGGCCCTTCTCTTTTTGTGCCAAGCATATATGTAAAAGAATGGGTGCATCAGACATGCTGGGACTTAAAAAATTCCATAACGTATTGTTGTTTTTTCTAGTTTATTTATATTTATCTAATGTTAATAGTACTATTTATACCCAATCTGAGTGGGTTTAAAGTGAAATGAATACTGAGTAAACATAATCCCAGTAAACACAGCTGCCATAAAAGTTTAGGTTTTAAACCTGAAGAAGTAATTCCATTTACAGTTATTTGGCCATCTGAAACTGTATTTCATTAAATTTACATTTAAACTGCTTTTTGCTGCGCTATGAGTCACTGTAATATATTCCCACACAAGTTCCAATCACTAAAATTACCCATTATTTACTGTGCAATACTATAAAACAATAAAAGTTAAAGTGACATAAGCACATTATCATGTTTATTAAATCAGGCAAGAAAACCAGAACACTTCTAATCAATTGTATTTATAAAAAAATATCTTTCACTTGGGTATTTTTCCTCCCAGAATTTAACCAAAGCTTAAAAAGTAAATAACTTTTTCAGACTGTTGTACATCATCTGTTTCTTCTGGAAATTCTATAATCATGGATGCCCCATAAAACACACTTCAAAAATTTACTATGGTAAAAGTGAAAAAAAAAAGGGTCACATTTTGCATAAAGGGGGGTATATTCAACTGGTCACTCTCGGGAAGCAGACACTACATTTATATGGATCGCTCCCACTGAATAATCAAAATAACTATTAATAACCCTTTAGTTTTTTTTTTTCCACCGGAATTTGTCCTTTTTATGCTGTTCCCTTTGGCCCCCGGGGACGGCTTTTTCTCTGCGGGTTTGCAGAGGTTTGCAAAAAGCAAACTGTCCCGAAAAAACAGCCCAAAATTTGGGGCCCGTGAGGACATCCCTTAAAGAGGGGGAAAGCCCTGATTACCATCCCCTTTTGGGGGAATCCGTAAAGAAATCCTTTTTCAAGAGCTACATTCAAAATAAAAGGATTATGAAATTTTTGCTATAGGACTCCATCTCTTTTATTGTATAAACACTGTTGTCTGACAGCACTTTGTAATATTTTTGTGCCTCAATGTTTAACAAACTAACATAACTATTTGAACCTGGATTTATTCATTAATTACTTATAACATGTGTTCTGATAATTATCTATGCAGTGAATCCAGTAATATACAAACTGGTCATGTCTTTTACTGAGCACATTGCAAACATATCCACAGGGAAGGGAGGAAAAGTAAGTGAACCTTTGCATTAATGACATATGTAAGAGAAAATCAACAAAATGTGTTTTAGTTAAGGAGATGAAATTGGAAGTGTGTGTTGTAGGGTGCTTGATCCATTAATAAAGGCGCACAAAATCCTGTTACTGACAAATCAGTTCTTCTAAAAAAATTATTCGTCAGTGTGAACATTAACTCAGAGCAAATAACTTTTAGAAGACCTGTGCTATAGAGAAATGCTACAAATTTTTCAAAAAATTTTGGGGAATCTTCCCAAAGAAACAAAAGTGACTTTTTACACTTTTTACTATAGGTCGGGCCTCTAAGTTGTAAAATTTTTTCAAACAAGTGGGATCACAGAAAATTTTTAAATTGGATTCTATTTTTTTTAAATTCCCCGCTGCAGACTTTCACAAGGGGCCTTATTTTTCTGTGTCATGGAAGGGACGATGCCCAAGTAGTTGGTTTGGGATCCCTTACTGAAGCTATACTTTCTATAGTTTAAAAGGGCTCTCCTGTTAATGGGTGGTGCTCCACCAACTTGATGATAAAAAGGGAGTTATTCCCTCTTTCAAAAGCAAAAAGGGTTTAAAATGATGAGGATAGAGATCAGGTTTTTAAATAGTGTGTATAGAGGTTAAGAGTTGGGATTAATAAAGTTCGTTTTAGTGTTTAATAGATAGAGAACTGATTGAGTTTAAGTTTGCCTATGGCAAAATAGTAAATATAGAGAAATGCTAGACACATATTTGTGCGTTCATTAATCCACGATTAGACAAATGTCTGTTAGGCTACAAATGGACAAAATATAGGACTGTTGTTAATCTACCTGGGAGTAAACATTCCTTGAAAATTGTTTAGTGAGCAGATTTGGCAATGTTGAAAAAGATGAGAAAGAAACCAAGGTTAGCAGCAAAAAACCCTCTGTTCGTGTCTCCACTATTAGAAGGAAGTCATGATGCTTCTGGCAAAAATGTTTCTTTGACGGATGAGACAAAAGTAAATCATTTTAGCTATGCTTAAAGGAAAAAGAAGTTTGCACACCTACAGCAAAACCTCATCCCAACTGTAAAGCCTGGTGGGGATAACAACAGAGATTGGTGCTGCACTGCTGCTTCAGGGCCTGAATGCCCTGTAATTCTTTAGGGAACATAGGTATATCCAACATTTTAAAAGACAATGAGGGTATGAGTACACAACCTCATGCTACATTGATTGATGCAACCATACAGTGCCTAGCACCACAGAAGTAAATTAAAGGGGTTTTGTCAAAAAGTGAGTTCCTTACCTAACAGGCTGGTACGTCCCTCTTGAGGCTTGAAAAAGGGGTGTTGTGTTTCTGTGTTTAAAAAAACAAGTACCTCCTCTGTGATGTCACATCCACTTCCCCATGCACGTCATGATACTCAGTATCTGTAGTTGAGCAAACATTGTTTTGCTAATCCACAGGGATAACTGTATTGTGCAGAAGCTATATGCGTTTTATTTCTCCCTCTTATTTGCTCAGGAGAGGAGATAAACTCTCAGCAGGCAACCTTCTTTCATTCCTTCACCAACAGAGAGGGAGGGTGGCTGAACAGAGTGCCAGGGAGCATCTGCATGTTTACTCAGATAATGACATTACAACCAATGGATTCTCTATACAAAATACACAGGAACTTTCTCCCCAGTCCCTTCAAAGCTTCATGTTCCCTGCCATCAGATAAGAAGTGCAAACAACGCAAGCAAAGGCCAATCACTCCTGGCATGTTAATGAAACCTGTCAGGAAACCAAGGGCATCTTAGTCAGGCTTTAGCTCTCAGATTCTTCACTTTTTTGATGACATATATTAAGAAAAGTGATTGAATACCCATTTTGGAAGATCCCACGTCAACATTAGATCGTGGCAAAACCCCTTTAACTTAACAGTGGTTAAAGAAGAAGATGATCTTAATCCAATCAAATTACTGCAGCATGACCTGAAGAAGGTTGTACATGCAGGGCACTCCAGAAAAATTGATTACCGCTTACAAATATACAGGAAGAATAGTCCAAAATCCCTCTCCATACTTATGCACATATTATTTCTCCCTGCACTGTGGATGTTTGTCTTTCATTCAGTTAGATTGTGTTTGTCTATAAGGCCGTGTTCACACGGCTTATTCCCGACGGATCTGTGAGCGCAATCCGGCTCACAAATCCGCCGTGAATAAGGGCAAACGGGGGGGGGACTGGACCGGCGGGCCTGCTCCCGACCCATAGACTTTTGCATTATCTACGGCGCGTACCCCGCCGAAATAATGTGCATGTCACTTTCTCCCCCCCGCGGCGGATTCGCCGAGCGGGGGAGGGGCGACGGGAATCCACTGTTCTCTATGAGAGCAGTGGATTACCGTAATGACTCCGATGGATTGGCGCCGTACTGCAGCGCAAATCCGGCGCGCAGTACGGCGCCAATCTGCGGCAAAATAAGCCGTGTGAATGAGGCCTAATTGTGACTGGAACAACCAGACCTCATTTTACTTACCATCAATGCACAAAACCAGATATTTATAAGGGGTTTTCATACTCTTTCTTGCAACTGTTATTGTCTGATGCCCCAAGTGAGTTGGACATATCTGGGAGTCACTCAACTCATTCAGCTACAGTAGTAAAGATTGGTAAGCATGTTCAGTTGAACTAAACATGTATTTTAATAGAGGGATCAGAGGTGTTTACTGCTAGCTTATGCATATCTTATCTGACAATTATTCTAGGTCTATGGTCAGGCCACTTTAAGAATTCTCGGTGGATGTTTTTGTTGTGTTGGTCATCAAAAATGGACTGAATTGGTTAAATACATTTAATTACTTCTAGAAGAAAATTCAGCCCTGACAAAGTCGTAAAGCTGAATAACCCTCTATGAACATCTGGCTAACAGTCAAACATCTGTCCCATGCAGTTATTTCTCTGTCTGCATCCAAGGCTACAAGTTTTCAGCATACGGCTGCAAAACATGAAAAGGAAGATACTGTAATTAAGGCTTAGTCACTGATAAGGATGCTATTCTTTCCTGAAAAATTAACTCACCACTGAGTTGAAAGTACATGTTTCTGTTAAACAGAACAGGAAAACAAATTGCTCCTACTTAATAGAGAAATACAAGAAGATATGTGCTTCTAGTTACTAAGCAAATTAGTGTCGGAACTATGTGTTTTTTGTGTAATTTTTACAGTTCTGTAATGTACATTGAGGTACAAATATGAACCTCCACATAAATTAGGGATCTACGTAAACTACAGTTACCTTCTGTACTACACCTCTATCCTTTATGAGCTACAAATGTTTAATATTTATTAATTACTTCTGGCTTACCAAGTATCCCTTAAGAGGACAATACATTGGTGTGTTCATGTTTCTATGCTGGAAAGCTTCAATTTGATGTCAATAGAAAGTCTGAAGTCATAACTCAAAGATGCAGAAATCTCAGGATGAAACGTGCATTGAATCTCTTTACTGGAGTCTCTTTAATGGGGTTTCCATTGGAGTTGTCTTGCTTCAGCTATTTCTATATGTTAGTAAATAGAAAAGTGCACATTCATTTCAAGTTAAAGGGGTTGTCTCACTACATTGATTCATCTTACCTCAGTCCTGTTTTCTTGGTTTCATTTTGAATTCAGGGGCGTGTTTACTGGCTTTTACTAGGCTGCAGTAGAAGCCAGATCTGTAGCCATAGCAACCAGTGCTGACAGCCTATCATGAGAGATTGAACAGGTCTGTAGCTAGAGTGACCTGAGGAGCTGATGCAGCCCATACAAGAGGGGATATTTAGGAATAGGTATTACACTGTTAATGGACACATTGCAAAGTGACTTATTTTTGCAAGATCTTTAACATAGAAAGTTATCCTTGTAGTGAGACAACCTCTTTAAGAATAAAGTATGGTCTGGATTAACCTGAATCTGCTGCCCATAAGTGGTTAATGGTTTTTGACAATAAATTGAGGATGATTATTTTGTTGACATGGCCTACCACTTAAAGAGGACCTGTGAAATCTCATATCTGTTTTACTAAATCCTTATATTGTCAAGTAAGAATTCTGGAGCATCTCTTATAACCCTTGATTGTGCTATTCCTTCTAGAACAGGGGTCCCCAACGCCAGTCCTCATGGCCCAGCAACAGGTCATGTTTTCTGGCTTTCCTTAGCATTGCACAGGTGATGTAATTATTGTCAGTACAATCTCTGGGAGATCCTGAAAACATGACCTGTTGGTCGGCCTTGAGGACTGGAGTTGGGGAACACTGTTCTAGAAAGTTTTTTACTGAATGAGATGGGTGTTACCATTTCAGTTTTCTAAGGGATATGTCTTTATACACACTGACTGGACAATGTCAGGCTGTGCAGGGACACACCCCTAGCTGGTAACTCCCATCTGACAGATTCAGTAATACATTTTTTAGGAGGAATAACAGAGGAACAGCACAAAAAAAGAGGCTCCAGAATTGTTATTTCACACAGAACACAAGTATTTCCTAAACCAGGCATATCAGGAACGGCCATGAGCCCTCTTTAGGATGTGGCTATAGAGAGTCATGTAAGTAGTTTATGTCGGGGAAGGGGCATTAAGGACATAATGGGGCTGAGGAAGAATTAATAAAATGGGTGGAATGGGGGTTTGTCAATAAATGTATTAAACTTTTTGTTTAGTGACTCCAATGCACGAAGTTAGAATTACTGAACAAGGGAACTTGGGTAATATTAGCTTCATCACATTACTAGGTGTGCCTTAAAAAGCTATTATAATGCCATAGTTCGTTATGATATTAGAATGTAAGGTATTTTGAGTTGTACAGATTTAAGAGGCAATGATTTTTTTCTCTCTATCATATCTGAAGTATATTGAAACCTCAGTTTTAGAAATGAGAGTCCACATTCTACCTGTTATGTCTAGCTATTGATTTGATACATTTGTGGGAAGACAATTAAAGAAACTGAACTGCATGCTGTGTGGAAAGTCTGTGACTCACGCTAGTCTTTGTTAAGCTTCCATGTCTTAAAAAATGGGCAAAAAGGTTTCCATGGAAACAGCAAACATGATGATTCTCCTTATATACAAATAATTCAATTGCAGATGTCTGTGATTTGTTTAATTCATTTTCTTTACTATTTTGCTTTACTCTGTAAAAAGGATTCCCTTAAATGTTTTTTTAATGCAGATGTTCAATAGGAATTGTAAATCAACCAATACTGGACCATAGCTTTATATCTAACTGACCTTTGAGAAAGCTGTATACAACGAAGTTGCGTACACAGCGATTCTCTAACATACACTTATCACTGGAATCTCTGTCTTCAGAAGTAAGAACAGTCAAATAATAAGGTTGCCGGGCAGAAAATAATAAATATGTCCTTCTGCTTTCCCGTGACTCTGTCGTCAGAATGCAAAGCAGATATAGGCTGTTGCAATAAATCGCTGGACTCACCTAATAGACTCATAGGGAAGCTGTAGGGGAATTCAAATATCCATATTCATAGTATATTTACTAGTGTGAATAGTAGCTATTCATATGTAAACCTAATAAGTAAAGTATCCTTAAAACAGGAAGCATAGATTGTAAAGTCTAAAATTGCCAATGACTCATAAAGAACTTTTGATGCAGCCAGGAGAAATAGAAAAATCTTTCCAATTTCATAGTACTTCTGTGACTGTAAGAAACAAAGCAAGGATACTGTTTTGGCAACAGGTGATGTTGTGGTGATGCAGAATAATCCATGCTTTTACTTTATTTGATGCACTGTATTCATCATACTTTGTATTATATAACCTTATTCATTCTAGTGGTCTCCTTTTTAGGGATCTGCAATGTTCTGACAGTAGAAAAATGGCTCTTGTGTTCCACAGATCTCTTCGATGTTATAGGTCCTTGTGGCAACACTTCATAAAGATAAAGAAGAAAACAGAATGTTTGCGATATGTAAAGCTTTAGTAGCTACCATGTCTAGGAAATTGAAGAGTACCATAAATTTAACATTATAATACATTTTAGAAGCTTTGGGATATGGATATAAATTCTAAATGGTAGCAGCATATGATACTGACCGTTGTTACTCAACACAGTTTTTATCAACATATTGGTTGCAAAGCTCCATGTTTTACCAGCTTTTTACTTTTTTAATCACTTTTTGAGCATTAAAGGCCACATGTATGAAAACTGTTTAGATCTAAAACTCACTTTTCTGCTCATAGTAACCTACGGGCAAAAAAGTGAGTTTTAGACCTGAACATTTTTCATACACGTGGCCCTTATTTTTGTGTGTGTATGAGAAAGCGGTGAGTGTAGAGAGAGCCGCTGACAGACATCTTATCAGGTAGTTTATCTCTGCATAAGGCCTAGGGATTGAACGATGTTCTTCTATCCCACCATCCTTCATTGCTTTAACACCATTAAAAAGCCCGCAAAACTCGAAAGAGAATCAATTGGTCCTTTTGAAGTCTGCTCTTTTGACTGACTATTGTCTAATGTGTATGGGGTCTTGAATAAATATTCTATTACGTATTATTTTCTGCTTTCCCCCGATATTAAAGCTAAAGGACTAGCAGTTAACATAATACTAGAGGGATCTACTTTGGTTCATAACTGGTTGATTTTCTTTCATTTTGCAAGTCTAATTTCATATTACGTGGTCAATAGTAATCAACATATCTCACCGTTTAAATCTTTGTAAACAACCAGGGACCGTAATGATATCACTAGACATTCACTAGATATTCTAGACATATTGATTAACCTACGTTACCTTAAACTTGCAATAACTAATAAAAGCACACCGCAGTATTACATTTTAATCATGGCAATAGTACTTTACACAGTATCAAATCACTGTAGGATTGAGAGAGAAATGAAAAGCAGTGTTGCTTGCATTTAGATTCTCATGCCTGTTGCTACAAATCGAAAGATAAGGGGTTGTTTGGCTCAAATAAAAATTTAATTTTAAATTGCCCATGCCAAACAAAATAAATAAAGACTATACTGACCCTCCTTCTCATCTGTGTTCCAGCGCTGGGTCTCCTCGACCTTACTTTTATCCTTCCTTTGCTTCTGAATGGGACGATGCATCGATTGCATTTTAGTCTGTGCCACTCCCTTACATATCTGGAAATAAACACTCAACATGAAAAGCAGGGGGCACATGATGCACAGCCAACACCCGCAGTGCTGACGTCCTATTTAAAAGGGCAAAGGGAAAATAACGGGGAACAGCTGAGGGGAGAAATTGGTACAAGATGTTTCAGATTTTATTCAGTTTTATTCAAACTGAACAATCCCTTTAATGTCAATTCAAAAATTTTTAAGAATCATCACCTATTTTGGGGAGGCTGCCCCTTCACCACCTGCTCCCATACAAAAGGGGGCTTCTTGCAAAAAGGGGGAATAAAGGGCCAATTTTTGTACAGTAGCTATATGATAAATCAAACCTCATATAAAACTATGTATGACTAATAACCCTGCAAAAGGGGGATTTATCCAAAAATGATAAAATAAGTTCTTGGATATTTTGCTTCATGGATGTGTTACAATTTTTGGTTTATGGAAGTATAGGGCCCTTAGATTTTACCCAATCTGGCAACTCTTCAGGTGGTGAAGACTCAGAGAAAGATAAATAGCAGCAAGGACTATTTCTGATGTTCATGGTAATGTTCCTGTGTAATGACTGCCTGGAAAAGTCTCAGCCTAAGTCCCACAATTCCTCTGGGTCCACTATAATTATGAATCAATCCAGAAACACATTTAGCACTCATAACCTGCATTGTCCCAATTTTCCCTCCCATCTCCTCTTTGCCTCCAGTACATCACTGCTAAAAGAACCAGCCAGAGGTTCATTTATAAAACAGATGCAAACTAATTAATGTGTAGTAATGAAATTATTGGCAACGAAATAAGCACTTAAATTTTTCCCATCAACTGTGTTATCATTTGTCACTCTGTCAGGAGAGTGTAAACAGACCACCTCCAGATGGCATCAATACCTTCAGGATATTATGGAGAATGAATCAGGTAATACATCCCCATCAAGAAGACATTCCTGTTCCAACTAAACCACCACTAGCATTATTTGATTATTATATTTACTGTTTTTAGAATTGAACACATTTGCAGAACAATTTTAACGTAAAAGTTTTTTTATTGGGAACTAAACAAGTACACACTTACTAATATTTGTCCAGTACCTGATTTGTGGGTATACAGGAATTGGATCCCCACCAATACAATATTAATGACCTATTCAGGGAATAGGCCATCAATTTTATAAAGCTGTTCAACCCCCTTGTTTTTTTATCAGTATGGATGATGTCCTCAACTCAACTTGGGCAAATGTCTTGGGTTCATTCGGTGCAGAAAAAACTATATAATATAATAAATAAATATACACCAAAAAAATAAATCAGGCATCAAAAGAGGGGACTTCTTCATTCTTACCCATAAAGGTTTTCAGAGGGGCTTTAAACCAAAAAAATCACCTTTTATACCTCGAGGGACTAAGTATAAAAGAATGCCCTTTTTTTTTTTTTAGACACGACCGACTTTATCTTTTCCTGTGGATGGGGTGGAACTGATCCCCCTTCTTAAATGAGAAAAGGAGAAACCGTTGCTGCTTCTACAATGCTTTTAACAATTTTTTCTTTTTGTTTTTTTTATTTGTAAATTGCAAATTCATAAAAAAGGGAAAAATAAAATCAAGTATGCAAAAAGGGAGTTGGGTTTTTTATTTCATTTTATGCTATAAGTAAAAGTTAAGTTTTATTTTTTCACATTTTTTATTTTGGAAGCTGGGCTTTTGCGCTCTCCAGTTTTTTTTCTATTGGCGTTTCCAAAGGAACAGAATTTTTTTTTTCTAAAATCAGTTGGTTTCCTTTCATCTAGGGAAAAGCCTTTTATTTAAATACTCTGGCCAAGCCAAAAATGGCTTAATAGCCCACAACTCCTTGGCACAAAGCAATCAGAAAAATGCCCACCAACACTCTCCTCAGCTATGCCCCTGCAGCATGTGTTTAAGATGACATAAGCATGACTAGTATCATCCTAGTTGTTCATGGTTTAGGGGTCTACAGTGGGTAACAGAGACACCTGAGGCCAAAACACAAGAGATATCTAAGCCTAGAACAATTACTTTATTTTTTACCCAAACCCTTGTCAAAAAATGGGAAATAAATGGGTAAAAAATTTAAAACAAATAATATAGGGGAGCATCCCGGTGCTCTAATTTGTGGGATGGGTTTTAAAGACTCAGAGAAATTTAAGTTCACTTTCCCATTTCAGTCCTTTTCTGCAATTATGACCATTGTACAGAAGGATGTAACATTAAGCCCATTGTGTCGAAGAACAAGTGATTCTTTTAAAAAACAGTTTTGCATACACAGCATTGTATAAACTGTGGCTGCTCATGCAGACTATATTCTAAAAGTATCCATTGCTACTGATCTCTCTAAAACTCTTGTAATTTGCAGTAAAAAATAGATTGCAATTATATATTACAAAGGGATGCTCATTGCACT
>JAODAL010074295.1:0-14425 GCA_025379985.1 Phyllomedusa bahiana
AGTAAATTTAGAAACAAAAAAGGGGGAAATTAAGATTTCTAGTGCATGTAATAACCCCAAGTGCTGTCAATTAATAGTCACAAGCAGCACTTTCAGATCCACATTCTACGAAAAATGTTTAAAAAGAAAAATGACCTTATTTTTCCCAGCTTTTTTTATTTTTTTTATAACGTGCAAATGGGGGGTACAATGGGGGCAAGACGTCCACAAAGCTTTCCGTAGGTTGGTCAACCTTTAAATGATTTTCCCCATGGTAATTTATATATAGCCTCCCCCGACATTTAGTAGCGGAGCATAATACAAATTTTCAATACAACCAATAGATCATGTCCCTGATACAGTCCCAAATAGAGCAGACATGCTTAGTAAAGAGAGGTTTCTATTGGATTTTGATTGAATACTCTCAAGCCTCTGGCTTAAATGAAATCCAGGATCTATTTTTTACACATAAAAAAATTTAAAAATAAATGTTCCTTTTTTATTAAAAAAATTTTTAAAATACCCCCTGTAAGTTTTTTTATTGTGGATCAAATTTTATTTTTTAAAATACAGGGGAAAAAAACTTTTTTTTTTTTTAAAAATTTTTTTTTTTTTATTTTTCATTTTTTTTTTTTTTTTTTTTTCATTTTTATTTATTTTTTTTTATAATTTTTTTTTTTTTTATTTCTATTTTTTTTTTTTTAATTTATATATTATCTTTTTTTATATTTTTTGTTTCTATGTTGTTGACAAAAAAATTAAAAAATGTTTTGCATTTTTAATTTTTGTTCATATTTATTATTTTAATAGGATATATATATTTAGATTGTATTTTTTTAAAAAACCAGATTTTTGCAAAAGCATTTTTTAAAGAAATAATTATCCCCCTGAAAACATTGTAATATTTGTGAATTTTTTGTTTGTAAAAACCTGGTGTACTCACTCAGTATATTTTTTGGGGATTATGAATGGGCTTTTTTGTGAAATTTACTTTTTATGAATGGACTTGGAATGCCATTCAGCCTCGTTGTGGGGGGTTTGGTAAAATAGCCCTTCATTTTGTTTAGTATTTTAAATTCTGAAGAAAACGAGTTGAGAACTTGCGAAAGGTCATATGGAAAATTTAAATAAAATTTCTAAATCTATCTTGCATCCTTTTTATCTCAATATATGCAACGCTCAGCCCCCACTGTTCCCAATCGTGTTTTGATAAACCCCCCCGGGTTTCTAGCCGGATTCTACACCTTTCCCGCCCTCAAAAAAACTTTAAAACTTCATAATGTCTAACAGCGGGGCGAAGGGATACAAAAATGCATCTCATAGACCCTCCCAGTGGTTTAACAAAATAAAGTGAAAAGGGTTAAATTGTGCCCAAAGTGTTAATATTTTGTTCAACGCCCCATTATTTTCCAGCACTGCCTTATCTCTCTTCGACATGGAGGTCACTAGAGCTTCACAGGTTGCAGCCACTGGAATCCTTTTCCCTCCATGACGACATCACGGAGCTGGTGGATGGTAGAGACCTTGAGCTCCTCCACCTTCCGTTTGAGAAGGCCCCACAGATGGTCCATAGGGTTTAGGTCTGGAGACGCTTGGCCAGTCCAGCACCTTTACCCTCATTTTCTTTAACAAGGCAGTGGTGGTCTTGGAGGTGTTTGGGATCGTTATGTTGGATATGGCCTTGTGGCCAAGAAGAGAAGGAATCATGCTCTGCTTCAGGATGTCACAGTACATGTTGGCATTCATGGTTCCCTCAATGAACTGTAGCTCCCCACAGCCAGCAGCACTCATGCAGCCCCAAACCATGACACTCCTACCACCATGCTTGACTGTAGGCAGACACACTTGTCTTTGTGCTCCTCACCTGGTTGCCGCCAAACACGCTTGATACCATTTGAACAAAATAAGTTTCTTTTGGTCTCATCAGAGCACAGGACATTGTTCCATTAATCCATGTACTTAGTCTGCTTGTCTTCAGCAAACTGATTGCCGTCGTTCTTGTGCACCAACTTTAGAAGAGGCTTTGGGACGACAGCCATGCAGACCAATTGAGTTTAATGCACGGTTTTTGTTCTGAGCACTGACAGACTGACACCCCACCCATCTGCCGCAATGCTGGCAGCACTCATCATTGGATAGGATGCTGAGCACGTGCACTCAACTTCTTTGATTGACCATGGTGAGGGCTGTTGTGTGTGGAATCTGTCTTGGTAAAACGCTGTGTGGTCTTGGCCACTGTGCTGCACCTCGGTTTCAAGGTGTTGGCAATTTTCTTACAGCCTCGACCATCTTTATATAGAGTAACAATTATTTTTTTCAGATCGTCAGACAGTTCTTTGCCATGAGGGGCCATGCTCAACTTCCAGGGAACAGAATGAGAGAGTGCGAGAGCGCAAACACCAAATGTAACACACCTTCTCCCCAATCACACCTGGGACTTTTTAACACATGAGTTCGTGGCCTGTAAATGGCAAATTGGGCATAATTTGTCCCTTGTCACTTAGGGGTCTACTCAGGTTTGTTGTCAGTGAGTTAGACATTGATGGCTGTGAGTTATTCTAAGGGCACCAAATTTATATTGTGATACAAACTGTACACTGACTACTTTACATTGCATCAATGTGACAGGTCCTGAGAAACAGAGAGCAAGCAAGAGAGCGAGCAAGAGAGAGAAAGAAAGAAAGAGAGAGCGAACAAGAGAGAGAGAGAGAGTAATAATAATAATAATCTTTATTTATATAGCGCCAACATATTCCGCAGCACTTTACAATTTGGAGGGTGTGGGTACAGACAAAATAAATACATTGCACAATGAAAAGCTACTTACAGATGAGACAGAAGGTGAGAGGGCCCTGCTCGCAAGAGTTTACAATCTATTAGGGTGTACAGGAGAGACGAAGGGTAAGAAGTGCTAGATTTACAATGGTCCAGCCATGTGACATAAATTTGGGGTTGTTATACGTAGAATTCGGATGAACCTGCTACCCAAACAGTACATCTATATACAGTTAAGTGCCGATAATTAGATGAGTGCGCTAGGGAGTGTGGGGGGAGGGGGGCGGAGCGTGTTAGCATTAGGGATTCTGGTAGGCCAGACTGAGAAGATGTGTTCTCAGGGCCCTTTTAAAGCTATGAGGATTGTGAGTGTGCCTGATCGCCCGCGGTAGAATGTTCCAGAGAACTGGTGCCGCACGTGTGAAGTCTTGGAGACGGGCATGTGAGGTTCGGATGATTGATGAGTGTAACCTGATATCATCAGCAGAGCGGAGAGAGCGGGTAGGGTGGTAGACAGAGATGAGGGAGGCGATGTAGGGAGGAGCAGCGTTGTGGAGAGCTTTATGAGTGAGAGTGATTAGTTTATGTTGTATTCTGTACTGGATAGGCAACCAGTGCAGTGACTGACACAGGGTAGAGGCATCAGTATAGCGGCTGGAAAGAAAGACAAGCCTGGCTGCTGCATTCAGGACAATTGGAGAGGGGATTTGCACAGAGCGAAAACCGATAAGCAAGGGGGTTACAGTTTTCAAGACAAAATGAAAAAGGGAAAACAATGAAAGTTTGAGTTGTTTTCCACATTTAAAAAGGGGGACGGATTGGGTGATGTTTTTGGGGTTTGAAAATTTTCAGGGGGGGGCCCAGGGTTTGGGATATATGGGGTAAAAGGACAGATCAGAGCCCTAGTAAAACCCCCCAGACGGCGGGCCGCTGCCAGGAGTTAGGGTGGGCCACACACTGAAAACAGAAAGGGCGGGGTAAGGTTTTTAGTAGATGGGGGAGGGACTAAAATTTTCCGTTTTTGGGGGGGTTTGGGTTTAGATTACAGGGGGGGAACATTTACCCAGAGACAGCAGACAGGAAAGTCCCGGTTTTTTTTAGCAGGGCGGAGTGTTTGTCGGGGGTAGGATTAAAATTTTTGGGTGCCCATCAGCGGAGATGGTAGGGAAAAGCCAAATTGTTTGAGGGTTTTTTCCCAAATGGGGGCTGTATAATTGAGAGAGGATGGCCCCAAGAACGGATCCCTGAGGAACCCCCGACAGCAAAAGGAAGGGGGATGGAAAGTGAATTTTTGCAAATGAGAACAAAAAGGGAGCGGTTAAAAAGGAAAGATGAAAACCAAAGGAGAGCGGTGTCCGGAGGCCAATGGGGGTTTGAGCACCACTTGAGGAGCTTGGATTTGGAGTAAAACTTTCCCCCAATCTCCTCTGCATATCTGTTTTATACAAACCCGGGCCAAGCTGTGTGGCTGAAAAATCGAAAAAACTATTGTGGCTGATGTTTACTCTGCTGCCACCTGCTGTTGTGAAAGGGGGTAATGCCAAAATTTAAACCTGTAAAAAAACCTATCTAAAAAGCTGCTTCCCAAATCATTGTTCGGGCAAAGGGGTCGCGGCTCTCTGGGCTCTCTCAAAACTCCCCCCCCAACTGAGATGGTTTGTTTTGCTTGTTATTTTAGGAGTGGGGTTACAAATGATCCTGCTAGAAATTCCCACCCCCTTTGAGGGACCAAAAATTCTCCAAAAAAGAAACTACAGAAGGTTCTATTTTTCGGGGGAAAAAACCGGCTCCCTGACTACAAAAAATAAACCTGCCGACACTGGGGGAAAAGGCAAGTTGGAAAAAATTCATACAATCCTCTAAAAAGCCTAAACCCCACGCGCCCCCAGGTGACCGGCTTACGGACAAAGTTTTCCACTGCCTCACCCCGAAAAACCCACCCCCAAAAAAGCAAAAAGTCAAACCCAACCTAAGGCAAAGAAAAAGGGGTTCTGCTGCCATGCACAACCCGGGCCTTTCAACCCACAAAAGGGACCAAAAGCCTTTTCCAAATTTCCCCCAGTTCCCTTTCCCTTAAATTTGTCGTCTAAGTTCCATCACGTGCCCAAAGGGTTGGGAAAGGAGGTTTTCCAAAGGCTTTACTCCCTGCCCTGGATAAACGGTTATTGTTATTCAACCCTCAATCAACACGGCACAAACCCAGTTTTCAACAACTAAACAAAGACTGGTGGAGCGGGAGATTTGGGAGCTGGACCCAAGGGAAAAGATCCCAATTGCTAGGGGGTTGGAACGACAGCCATCCACCCAACTGATCGAAAATTTGCAGAATAAAACCCCAAATTTTAAAGGAACCGCCGAGTTTGCAACAATTTTTCGATTTATAGGTGCCCCGGGAAACTTCGAGCGGATTTCTCTCCCCTCGTACATAACCACGGACCCTTGGCCCCCATGGCCTGGGTCTGGAACCCCAAAGGATCCCCTTTTTTTTTAAAAGGGGTGCACCGTTTTAGGGATGGGCGGGGGGGGAACCAAAGGAGAAACGACCGAGGCCGGCCCCATTGCCAATTTTCAAAAATTTGGAGGGTTTAAAAAAAAAATTCCCCCAAAGCATATAGACAACACCGTAAAAGCTTTTAGTGAATGATGACCACATTCTGAATTTCAGGACTTTTCCCTGCAAGTACACAGAAACAGAAAGGTTTTTCCATCCGGTCTGCCAGCCCCTACTTAGGTGGAAATTCCGGTTTCCAGTTACTGTCCCCAAAGTTTAAACTAGGGGTAAATGGGGGAAGGGACAATTTGCCCCTTTTAAAACGAAACGAGACTTTTTCCTCCCTAACGCCCTTTTTTGGTAATCATAGGGGGTTGGGTTTGGAAAAATTGGGATTTTTAAAGGGAAATTTTTGAGGGGGGTTTGGCTGGGGGGGGGAAAAAGGGGAGGGGTCTCAATGTGTGGGCCCCTTGTTTTTCTTTTCTTTTCTACAAACCCTCTTACTCCCTTTTCTCCCCCCCTTTTCCTCCCCGTTCCCCCTACTTTTTTCCCGTTCAAAACTTCTATCTACCCCTCTCGCCTTAGGGGTGGAGGGTGGCGGGGGAAAGGATACAAAGGGTGGTTAAACGAAATGAAATTTGGGTAAACAATGTAGCAAGCAAGGGGGGGTTGGCCCCAAAAGGGTTCCCCCGGCTCTGAAGAATTAGTTAAAAATGTTTTTTTTTTTATTTTTTTGGGCCTATAAATGGCCCAACGCGTGTAGGTTTTATGTTCAATTTATTTAGGTTTTTAAATTGCAGCTTTTCCCCCAGGTCTCACCCTTGGGCAAGCGGGGAAGGGTTTTTTGGGAAAGGGTTTTGGCTCCCCCCCCTCTGCGAGAAAGGGGAATCACCGAGGGGGGGCTCGTTTGGGTTGCCTTGAAATGTTCCCCAAAACCCGGGTTTTAGACTCTTTTGGGCAATCTCCACAGGGGACACAGGATGAGTGGGTCCCGTTTGGGGATGGGGGGGAGGAGTCTCCCACAGTGCCACTTAAATTTGACCCTGGAACGTGGAAGGAGGGAATACCCGGGAGAAGGTGGGCATATGAAGCCCCTTTTAAAAGCGGATGTTTTTCTTCTTGAAGAAACCCACTGGCGGGATGATGGGTTTCTTTCCATAAAAAAGCCCCCTTGGTTAAAACCTGCCGATTTTGGCAAACTACCATTTCAAAGTTTTAGGGGGTGCTATTTACTTTAGGAGGGGGAATGATCCAAGCTATAGGGGGGCCCAAATTCGCTGACCCGGTGGAAAGATTCATATTTGCAAGGGTCCGCATTGAAACATTATATACACACTTTTGCAACATAAAAAGCATTTTCGGGGGGGGGGGAATTTTTTTGTAATCTCATGACTTTATAACCCAAAAAAAAACCGCTTCCCAACCCCCGAAATTGATGGGGGATTTCAAACCCGGTACTCGATTCGCCAAATGGGAACAGGTCAAACAACCCACCGGGAAGATTTTTGCTAAAAAGCAAAAAACCCTAGAGGACAGGGTTGCAAGCCTTGTTTGTTTTGACTATTGGAGGGCGCTTTTTTTCCCAAAAATGGGGGGAACCACACCTTTTTTTCCCCCTGTCCATAGGCCCATTCTCGTGCAAAACCCTTGGCCCTAAATTGCACCTCGTTTTCCACTGTGTCTTTTAAAGCGATATACTCCCAAATTTGATTTTTCAGTTTGGCGCCCAAAAATATTTTTCGCTGGGGGGGGCCCCCCCCTTTTTTTCCCAAGGGCACGCCCTGGAGGCTTCCCGCATACTCCCATCAATCTGATGATTTTTTGAAAATTCTTGGGGGAAAAATTGGATGCAGTTCTTGAAAGACAATGTGGCTCATGCACAGGACATTTCCCCTTTTTTTGGGGGTTCCAGCCAATTTTCGGTCCTTTACGCGGACATTGGATTTGGGTATGTCGGCAAAAACGGAAAAACCCCAAAAAAAAAAAATTTCGGGCTGTCATTAAAAAACCCCCCAACTTTTAAAAAATTTTACCTTTGGATCCCCCGGCTTTCAAATCACAGCACTTTAAAAGGGCAGAAACTTTTTTAAACCCCCATTTCTCCACGGAAAAGCCCAAAAGGGCCAAATTTTTCATTGCCAAACGGGAAAACCGGGGAAATTTTTGGGGGGGGAACAGGAAAGGGTGATTTTGGCGAACGCACAAAGCCCTTTTTTAAAAAAAAAAAAAAAAAGAAAATTTTCACTGTGGGGGGGAAATGGCAAAAATTTGGGGGTTTTTTCCATTTTTACTTAAGGGGGTTTGGGACTCCCCTTTTTTTGCCAAACGGTTTAGAATTATGGCTTTTGTTGGGGTTAAATTTTGGGGCAAAGTAACACGGGTTAAAACAAACTGTGTTTTCCCGATTACTTTAAAACCCCACCGGGCCCCTTTTTTAGGTTTCAACCTTTTCCCAAATGCTCGTTAAACTTTTTTTCTAATATCCAATTTAAATGGCGGCAAACTTATTTTCCCCTTTTGCAAAGTAGACATGGTCCCAAAACAATTCCCGCAGTTCAAAACCGACATTTAGTTTTGGGGGAAAAAAAGGTGATTTAGTTGCCTTTGAAAAAGTGGCCCTGGTTGTTGGTGCCCGAAGGGCTGGCTGAGGATTTTAGAAAAAATGCTGTTTTCCTGGGGGTTTTCAGCACAACCATCTCTAGGGTTTAAAAGGAAAAGGCCGAAAAAAAAAAAATCCCAGTGGGGCGCCCTCCCGGGGCGGAAAAAGCCTTTTTTGAAGCCCGGATCAAAGAAATTTGGGGAGACTGGTTCGGCTGATAGAAAGGGAAAAAGTGACTCAAATAGCCCACCCGTTACAAAAACCCAAAGGGAGGCAGAAGAAACATCTTGAACGCAAAAGTACGGCGAACTTTGGAAGGGAGATGGGGCCCGCCGCGAAGACCCCACCGGGGGGGCCAAATCCTTTCATTTTAAAAACAGGAAAAATGAGGGGTTCAATTTGCCCAAAAATCATCGAAATTGGACAGTTTGAAGATTGGAAAAAAACTTTGCCTGGTCTGATGAGTTTTCCCATTTTGGGTACGACATTCGGATGGTAGGGGCAGAATTTGGGTCAACAACATGAAAGCATGGATCCCTCCGCCTTGTATAAGGTTTTGGGTGGGGTGGTGGTTTTTTTATTGTGTGGGGGAAAATTTTTTTGGGACTTTTTTGGGCCCCTTGGTTTCCCAAATTTAGCATTTTTGCAAAAACCCTTTTGGAATCTATGCCCCGAAGAATTGAAAGGGGTTCTGGGAAGGGGAAAAAAGGGGGCCCAAACCCTTTTTCTTCATGGTTCCTAATAAAGTGGCCGGTGAGTGTATTTTTGTTAATTTAAAAGGGGGTCCGTTTTTACTGGTTTTTCCCATGAAAAGATAGAAAAACAAGAAATTTTCTAAAATGGGCTTTCATTTTTTATTACCTTCCCCTGTCCTGGGGTGGGGTGGGCCACTATAGTGTAGGTTTTTTGTTGTGTTTTATAAAAATAGAGGGTTTTACATAGTGTGATCTTGCTCTCAATCGTTCCCCTCTTCTTTTCAGGCTTCTCAAGTCCAGGACCCCTCACAAATAAAGACAATTTCCCCTTTTTATCCCAAAGACCCCAAGGGGTGGACAAGGATGGGGACCTCAGGGCCAAACCCGGATATTAGACCCCCACCCCGGGGATCATCTATTGGTAACTGGGGGGAGAGTCTTCACAACCCCCGCTTTTTTTCTTTTATCAGTAACTGGTGAATGATGGAAAGGTTTAGGGTTTTTAGAATCATTGTAGTGAAACAGTGTTCCCTATACCGGGTTTTGTTGGGGTGAGTTTGTGGCCCCCCCCCTGTTTCAGGGGAGGGAGAAGCACCAGAACCCTTTACCTGAGGGCCCCTACCTCATTTCCCCTGGGGTTCCCGAAAATCCTTTTTGGACTGACCAGCAGGGGTCACCGAGCTGCCCGACTAGGAGGGTGAAATGAAGGGAAATTTTTTGTTACAAAAAGTGGGGGAGTCTGGGGAAAGACTGGAGAGGTTACTGGGAATGCTGGGGGGAAATTTCATTTAAGGGGGAAAAAATTATTTGAACCCCCCTTTCTGATTGTGTAAAATTTCCCCTGACCAAAGGCCTGAACAGTCTATAACTTTTAAAGGTTAGGTTTTAAATTTTTAAAATTTAGAATTAAAAATACCAAAATAAAAACTAGGAAAAAAATTGTTTTAAATTTATTTGCATTTTGAAGAAAATAAGTATTTTTAAACCCCCTTCCAAAACCCTTAAGAGGGGGGTTTGGGGGCCCACAAGGGCAAGTTAGACTCCCAATTTAAAATCATTTCCTGATTACAGAACCCGCTGCTTTCACAGGGCCCTTTTTGAAAAGACCCCCTGTCCAAAAAACCCAAACATTCAGGACTCTAACCCCTAAACATGGGCAAGACCAAAAAAGCTTTCAAAAGGTTGTCGGGAAACCCCTGCCAAAAGACCGTACAAAAACTGGGAAGGGCCTTTTCAAAAACCCTAAGATTTCTGGGGGGAGAAGGAGACAACTTTTTTGGGGGTAGTAGGAAAAAGGAAAAAATCCAAAAATTTCTCAATCCCCATGACCTGGTCCACCCCAAAAATCTCACCTGTTGGGGGGGTCCTTGAAAATTTAGGAAAAGGGAGAGATCAGCCCAAAATACATTGGGGAAAATTGTTACTTTATCTCAAGGCAAATGGGACCCACGTCACCCCCAAAAAAACTATTGGTAAAAAAACCCTTGTGCCATAATGGTTTAAAAATCCTGCCCGTTTACCCCAAAAGGGCCCCCTGCTCAAGAAAAGGACTGTGCAGGCCTTTTTTTGAAATTTTTCCAAAGGGAAAACCCGGGGGATTCTGGGAAATGATTGGGAAAGGGGATTTGGTCTGAATTTAGACAAAAATTGGCTCTTTGGATTAACCCCAACTTGCCGTGTTTGGAGGGAAAGGGAAAAAGCTGGTTTTTACCCAAAAAAAACCCCGGCTCCCACTGTTTTGCATGGGGGGGGAAAAATTTGTTTTGGGTTGGTTTTTTTTTCTAAGGGCACTGGGGTACTTCCCCCGCAAACAAATGGGAGAATGGATGGAGGGCCCTGAACCATAAAAAAATTTTAGGAAAAAAATCCTTCCCCCCGCCCCAGGGGGCAATTAAAAAAAGGGTTTTTGGGTGGGGCTTCCCGCAAGGGGCAATGACCCAAAAATATCAGGAACAACAAAGGGGGGGGCTTTTAAAAAGAAGGGACAATATGGTCATGGAGTGGCCTAGCCAAATCTCCAGACCTTAATCCCCTAGAAAACTTTTTTTGGAGGGGGCGTGGCCTGAAACAAGGGATGTGAACGGGGCGCACGTTTTCTTTCTCTCCGGACCCGAGCTCCGTTTCCGCGGCAACCTAAACCAAATTTTTGAGTACAATTCTTCCCGGGCGGGGGGTTTGTTTTCCCTTAGAGGCGGTCGATCCTTTCCGGTGGCCCAAACAGTCCCGCTCCCTACCCCTATAACCCGAGACAAAAACCCAAACCTCTTTCACCCTTTGCCAAAAACCCACAAGGGGGCTAAGGGGCACCGGGCGCACGTTTTTCTGCTTCTACCTGCAGCCCCGTGCCTACTCTGCTCCCCCGGTGCCTAAAAACGAGCGATCCTCGTTCAGACGCGCGGGCAATATTTAGCCTGCTGCGGGATCTTCCTTGTCCTGCCCGGGGACCGCATGTGAACCACTGAGGTCTTGCCGGGACCAAAAAACCCGGGCCCCATTAAAAATCGCCCCAGCATCCCCCCCGCTGTTGTTTTTCCGGGGGCTTGGCGGCGCACAAGGTAGCAGAAGACCGCGCTCCGTTCCAATCCTCCCGCCTCATCCGGGTGACTACCCATCCCACCCGGCGAATGGGACCAAGAAGACGGGGAACCCGACGACCCAAACGAATGCTGCTGATTCTTTTCAGGCTTATGGCTCAGGAGAATCGCAAGGGGGGGACCCGACAAAAAAGGTACCCATTAGCCTTATACTGATCACCTTTAAAACTCTGTCTGCTGCCGGAAATGTGAAAAGGATAAGAAAAAAATTCAACAAAAGGGGCTCCAACCCTGTAACGTTTTAAAATAAAAATCAGGATTTGGGCGGGAAATTTTGGGCCAATCGTCCCCATGGGCTGCCTTTTAAAAACTACTCCTTTGAAAAAGTGTATTCCACGTTCCCCCCACACGTTAAAACTTAAACCCCATAAGCTCCAAGTTTCGGAAGAAAAGCAAAACCCAATTTGAGCCCCTCTATTTAAATTTGCATAGTAAAAGAGCAGCTTTAACCCATCCCCTTATTACGTCCCCCACTCCTCATTACGTTCCACGCGAGATAATAGCGGTGGTGATAAACACGTTTGTTAAATGTACCTCGGCGACATCTATTTATATTTAAAAAGGGAAACAAGTGTTTTCAAATTTTCCTGGCCTAACACCTTTCACAACGGAAACCTCCTTTAAGTGAAAACCAGAGGGTGGAGGGGTTTACTGCGGAAAACCCTTCTGAAGATGCACAAAGCCTTTGTAAAAACCTTTGGGAACTTTAAGTCTTTCCCACCAAAAACATACTAAATTTCCGGGCTCCATGGTTCATCCAGTTTGGGAATAATGAGAACCCTTTCCCCTCCATTCCTGACATCAAAGTTCTGAACTCCCAGCCCATACCCGCCCGGTCTAACGTAAAAATATCCCCGTCTTTTACCTGTTAAACCTTTTTTTTGATACAAAACCAAACAGTTTATATACTTGGGCATTGCCCTACTTTTTGGGGTTCCAAAAAATTTAACCCCCACACTATTTTTAAACCCCCAAACTTTCCCGGGTTTTATAAAAACCCCCCTAAAACTATTCCCCCAACCCATTTTAAAATTTTAACCCTCCTTCCCCAAACCAATTTTTAGAAATAACCCCCTGGCATTTGCTTTCCCGGGTTAAACCTTTCCCTTTTAAAAAATTCTTTCCCCAAAAACCCACCCCTCAAATAACGCAAAAAAAAAAAACCCACCTCATGTTTTACCCCCCCGTGCAGTAAAACTTTCTTTTTAATTTTAAAAAAAATACCTGATCATCTCTAAGCCTACAGTAGAGTCCTTTTACGGTTTTTGACACAACAACTCTCTAGATTACATCCAACCCACTTGGGGTCCCAGACCAACATGGGGGGTATTCCAAAAAAAAAAAACCGAAAAGCCCTTAACTAAGCTCCTGATTTTTTCTCAAACAGGCCCCAAAAAAGGAAAAAAGGGGCTAAAAAAAGGGTTTCAATTTTCCCTTTTCCCCCCCCATCCGGTCTTTTCAAAGAAAATTCTTCGTTTTTTGAACAACTACAAGATTTAAAATTTTCTCAACAACCCCTAACAACATCAAAACCCTTTCATCGCCTTTTTTCCTCGTTTTGTTCTAGCCTCCAGGCTGATTTTTAAAGGATGATCTCGGGCCCCAAACGGAATTTCAATCCCTTTGCCCTCAAGAACCGTCCCTATTGAAAAAAAAAATGAACCCCAAAATTTTGATTCCCCACCCAAATTTTCTTATTTACCCCAAAAATGCCCTGGAGGGAAAAAGTCCCACCGTTTTTTTCAAAAAAAGGTCCCGATCTCGAAAAATTTGATCCAGAGCAAAAAAGTTTCGGGGTCAGAGGCATCCCGGAATCAAAAATTGCCAGAAACCAAATTAAACAGCTTCCTAATGACCTATGAAAATGCCAAAATTCCTAATTGTAGCTACAGGGTTGTTATCGATAGAACCAAGAATCCTAAACCCCGTTTGTCTAACCCCCAACAAACCCCAAAAAAAAACAATACCCCCATTTTTTTTATTTCTTCATGTTTAAGGAAGGGTTTCCTTTCAGCCCTACGGAAAAAGTCCCCCCTTCCAGAAAAGTTTCAAACCACTTCCTTTTTTCCCCCATCTTTCCGTGCTTAAAATGCCCGGGGTAGAAAAAGGAAATTTCCCAACCCCTATACCAAAATCCCCAGGGGAAAAAGGCCATACCCTACGGTGGGGGTCCCCGTGAAACTTTTTTTATCACCCCAAAGGGGGGCCCCAAGTTTCTGCTCTACGCCGGAAAGAAGCTTTTTGCCACTTTCAACCAAATGGGAAATTACTAATCCCCAAAGAATTTTCCGGGCCCCCGGGCCGAAAAAAAACAACAAATTCCCGGGCGGTTTTACTCCCCCCGGTCTGTTAAAAACCTTTGGGCTTTCCTCCAAACTCAAACCCCATAATTCATTAAAAAAATAAATATGCCTGAAAAAATTTCCTTAACTTTTTGGAAACCTACCCTTCGGAGAGAACCCCCACTTCTAACTTTGTTTTGTAAAACCGTTTCTTTCTTTCCCCTTTTCAATTTTAGGGGAGGACTGCCAAAACCCACTTCATTTCCCCTTTTCCTAAGGGGGTATCCTGATTTTTGATGTTGCTGTAAACCCATGTTTTTCTGTTTGCTGTTTTAATAGGCGACATTCTAACTTTTTTTTTCCCGGAAAATGCTATAAAAATTTTACCATTTTAGTGTATACCCCTTCACTTAAACCCACCATATTCATCCAACTCCTTCACTTTTATCACCAGGGAAATTAAATTTTCTCTCACACAATGTTTAAGGGGGGGGAATTCCCCTTTCAAAAGGTCTTTTAAAGTGGAAAAAGGGTTTATTAGATCAGGTTTCAGACTTAAATTGCCTCCAGGGGACACCCTTCTACCCACTGAAGCGCACTCCCCTCCCACAAAAAACAAGATTTTCCACATATCTTTTAACAAATTCCCCCAAAAAGAAGGGAGGGGGGGGCGTTTCCCTTTTAAGAAACTCTGTAAACCTTCCCGTTGCATCAAGCTATAATGGAAAACCCCCCCGGGAGATATTTTCTCTTAGTTTTTTGAGATCAACTCTATTAAATACACCCCGACTGCATTATAGGGGCCCCCCAAAAGCAAACAAAAATTTTCCTTTATCAAAACATTTTCAAAATTACAAGCTAAACAAATCAGGGAAGGGGGGGGTTTGGTGGTATTTGGAGATTTTAAGCGGAAAAAGATAATGTTTTAGATAGATTTAAACTTT
This sequence comes from Phyllomedusa bahiana, assembly GCA_025379985.1. NCBI lineage: Eukaryota > Metazoa > Chordata > Amphibia > Anura > Hylidae > Phyllomedusa > Phyllomedusa bahiana. Next base: position 14,360 of record JAODAL010074295.1, read on the forward strand.
TGTGTGTCCAACCCCCTGAATTGAAGTCTTTACTAGTGAAAGGGCCTTTCATGATATCTGGAGATA
>JAODAL010074296.1:0-14425 GCA_025379985.1 Phyllomedusa bahiana
GGCTGCCCAATACCAGGAAATTTTCAATACAAACTTTTTTAAAATAAAAGATTTCCACTACATGCACACAAGTCTTGGTGAACTTTATCCAGTGTTCTTTATAGATAGAGCTTGTCTGTGTTCGCCCGCGGGCCCCCCCGGTTCCCCCCACCGTGCAGGTACCGCGGTAGATGCTGCTTTAAAAATTCTCTAGCTAACTAAAAAATCTTCAAATCTCTAATATAACTAAATTGGGAAGGATCACAGCTAATAGTAGGGGTTTTCTCTGTGCAGAAATAGACTAATTTCACTGAGCTGTTTGGCCACAGGCAAGCGCAGGTCCTATCCCTATGAGACCTTTGAGAGACACGAGGCTGAAACGGGAAACGCTGTTCTATGTAAAACGAGGTCATGTGATTTTTTCCACCAATTGCAACCATACACATCCCAGTCATGACGTCGCACACACATCTCACCCTGCCTATTCGTAATCTGATTTGCTGCCGCCAAAATTACAGGAAGCGCCGAAAAAGGCGCGATTTTAAAAATAGATGATGCTCAGTTTTTAAAACCTTAATTACGCATGATCTGAAAATTTCGATCACCATAAAAACCTTGCCGATTTCAAATTTGTCGATAAAAATGGCTCAACACTAGTCGCTGCACCTCGACTGTGTGTGAGGCGTAGTGCAGAAGAAAGGCACATCAGTAAGCGCCTTACATGTATATCCAGGTGGGAAATTCGAAAAATCATTCTGCATGTCAGCAATTTGAAATCCTACTTGGCGCCCCATAGGTCCCGGCAATACCTGTCGCGCGCTGCTTTTGGGTGTAAATCGTCAATGCCATGAAAGGTGACAGCAGTGTAAATTGATGTTCAATGGTTTGTACGGACAAATGTAGAGTAATACATCTGTCCAACATCTGCATTAGCTTAGTTGGATGTGAAATTCTCTTTTTTTTTTTCGGACATTTGAATACATTTAATAGTGGCTATTTATGTAAATGTGCGCTTTGATGTATTTTGACCTTATTTTTTGTTGGGACTAATTTAGACATACATTTATATCAGTTTAATATCATGAAGCCATTTCTGTAAATTAATGAGTTCATTTACATGTTCAATCCATTGAATTAAAGTACTGTTCGAAGCCTATGTTCATCAATGTTAATTCTGGATGTATTTGCCTTTGTAAATCCGTCCGCAATTACATTGGCAATATGTTGGCAAAAGTGTGGAACGGATTTGCGACGGAAAATCCCCATAGTAAAGAATGGGGAATGTATTTACGTCGCAAATCCGTTCCGCACTTATACATCAAAGCGCACATTTACACAAATAGCCACTATTAAATGTATTCAAACGTCCAAGAAAAAAGCAAGAATTTCACATCAACTAAGCTAATGCAGATGTTGGACAGATGTATTACTCTACATTTGTCCGTACAACCATTGAACATCAATTTACACTACTGTCACCTTTCATGGCATTGACGATATACACCCAAAAGCAGCGCACCACAGTTATTGCTGCGACCTGTGGTGCGCCAAGAATGATTTCTTGCTTAATGAATTATTTGTAGGGCAAAATCATTGATTTGAGTGTACTGTTCGAAGTGTAGAACTATAGCACATTACAAACAGTTTTCGTACACTTCGACTTCTCCGCTCAGAATTTGCCGCGTCCCGCCCCAGAACGCCCACAGCGCGCCCATTGCACGTCCCTTCATGTTAGGCGCATCTGAAAGTGGCGAAGGTTGCGCCTAACAGCGCATCTCTGCGTCCAACAGGGGAGTTGGCACTGTGAGGCGCAGTTTTCGCCAGAAAGCAGGCGCAACTCCCGATCATACATGTCGCCCTTAGTATATAATGGAGAAGTCACTTAGCCCTATATTTTATCTGACAACTCCCTGCTTTTTGTTTTAATTTGCAAGAGACTGCAAAGGGTGCTTTCCCAAGGGGGGGGAATTTCTCTCTCTCACAAGGGAGATTGGTCTTCATTCTCCATGTCATGTCATGACTGAAGCATTTTGCAGCATCTCAATCCCTCGATTCAGCTCTCAAAATCAATTTTTGTTTCTTTTTTTTTTTTTTATTTGAGATCTCCAAAGTGTTATAATTTTCTTCTATACACTCTAGGGAAGCAATATACATAGTATGAGCTGTTACTAGACTGTTAACAGTTTTAGTAATAGTACTGGGAAGTAGAGGTAGAAAACAAAATTCCATAACCGTAATGGCTAATATAACACCAAGGGCTACAAATACATTTGCGAGGATTGTGCCTCATCTTCCAAACAACCCTCTCAACCAGATAGAAAATGGGTCATTTATTTTGGCATTTTCAGCCAGTTCGTTAGTAAGAGATGTCATTTTCTGCAGAGCTCTATTAATGCTTCGATCTGAGGCTGAATTATTGGGTATAAATGTGCAACATATTGTATTAATTATTTTGCAAACCCCCCCCCCCCTCTCCCCTTCTCCCCTTTCAGCTTAAAGCATGTTCAATGCCATTCTGTATTGGAAAGTCATGGATGAAGTGGGTTTGAGTTGTTCAACAATTCCCGAGTTTGTTATTAAACCTCTGTTCATTTTAGTACAGATAGTTTTTATTGATAGTGACTTGACAGAAAATAGACACAAACCCTGCTGCTATGTCATTGCTGTCTCTAAATTCATTTGGGACTCCTCCTGACACGCCAATGGCATCTATGTAAACATTGGAGTAGAGGGATGCCTTAGGTGTCGATTAGTGATGAGTGAACTGTTCGGAAAAAAGGTTAGTTTGAGACGAATTTTACGTATTTTCCGAGATGAACCTAATTTTTTACGCAAGTTCAGTAAAATTTGGGTTCGGGACATCCAATCGGTGCCATTTTTACTTTCACTTTCAGCTAGTTCCTTTAGTTTTGGTGGCAGAGCCAATCAGTGCAGAGCACAGAGGGGGGTCAAAAACGTCACCACTGATGGTGTAGGGATCTCACTGGCTGCTCACATGACTGTCTTATGTTTATGTCTCTGTATTTCCTGTTGAATGCTATTTCAACTTTACTCTCTGTACTGAACACACTGCTGTCTGTGTGAGCTTGTTTGCTAGAATTTTCTAGAGATTTTACACAGGAAAAGCTGCTAGTTAGATTAGTCGGTGGGGGGACAGCTAACTTAGGGAATCATACACATAATTAGTTAGGGAGTTAGGGAGTTTTGTATAACTTTTGTTGCGAAGTATAGGGACTTAAGAACACTGTTGATTTGCTGTCTTGCTGTCTTGCTGTCTTGCTGTCAGGGTTCTTCCATAAGACCCCATTTCACAGATATTCCATAGAAAAATTCTGTTTATAATCCTATTTGCCAGTTGCAAAGTATATGCATTTAAGAACATTGTTGATTTACTGTCTTTGGAGTACAGTTCTTCAATAAGAGAACAAATCTTGACCTTTTTAATATCTATATTTTTTAACATGGAGCGAACTAGAGGTGGTAAGTGAGCAAGGAGGGGTGTAGGGCGTGGAGCAAGAAGTACGAGACAAGGCACTCCATCCAGTGCTCTGGACAACACACAAGCGAGCACATCATCAGTTGCAGGACCATCAGACCTGTCATCGCTTGGACGGCTCCCTGTGCATCTGATTACTGAGTGTTGCCAATCTGTTCCTCAGTGGTTAACACAACCTGCATTGAGTGGTTTTACCTCCTCATCCTCTCAGTCACAGCTACAAATGTCGTCATCATCATCATCAGTCCAACCTGAAGCAAACACAGCCCAAATTTCACCCAATGTACAAACCGCTCCAGATAATCGATATTCTGAAGGGCTCTTTGATAACGCAATGCGGTTGGGGTCAGAAGGCATTTCAAAAGATCAAGAAGCCAAAGAAGATGATTGTGTCTGCTCTGACACCCAATCGCTAATGCCATCAGAGGAGGAGAAGGAAGCTGGTCCGTCGGCAGAAATCCTGAGTGGTCAGCAATGCTTTGCAGTGCCTATGGATTCTAGTCCACAGCTTGAGGATGTAGACTGTGAGGAAAAGGAAATCACCTGTGATGATGAGGATATTTCGGATCCAAAGTGGTCTTTTGAGAAACAGCTGGCGAGCACATCATCAGTGGAGGAGGAGGACGATAGGGGAGTGTCAGTGTGGGTCCGGCCTCAGAAAGGGAGAGTGCCGTCGCACAAGTCCGCTGACATTAATCCGCCAGCCATGGTCAGTGGTGGCAGCGGGAACACCACTACTAGGTTTTCACTGTCGAAGAGGTCCAGGACCTCTGAAGCCTGGGCCTTTTTTGATCAAGCCTCAGATTCGTCGACCGACGTCATATGCCGCCTTTGCTTTCAAAGCGTCAGTAGAGGAAAGAATCAAAAGAATTTAACCACCAACAGCATGAAAAGGCACATGCATGTAAAGCATTAATTGCTTTGAAAGAGTCACTTGGAGAAAAAAGGACACAGAGGTCCTGGACTTCCAACCATTGTGACCTCTTATACCACCTCCTCCTCCTCAGCCATGTCCAAGCCCAAGCATCCCCCGGCCCATTTGCCGGGCACATCACAACACCATCCAATGCCCCCGCACTGTCGGCAGTTTCCCTGCCATCAGCAACACAGTCTACACCTTCCCCTTCCACAGTCGGGTCCTGCAGCCGTACAGCACCATCCCCACCCACCCTTTCTGTGCCCCAGGTTTGGGAGCATAAAAATGCTTTCACCCCAACCCATCCCAAAGCCAAAACCCTGAATGTCACTTTGCCTGCTGTTGGCCTTGGAAAATGTTCCCTTTTCCCCTTTGGGGAAAACACAGATGAGTTCCGCAAAAACAGGGCCCCTGACTGCCCCAATACAGAGCCGAGCAGGCATTTCTTTCCCAGGAAAGCCATCCCTCCCTGGCCAGCCTTTTTGCAAAAAAGATCTCCAGGGGTTTGGCTGCACTTGTCAACCAAAGTCCATCTCACTACAAAACCAGGACTAAAAACCCCACATCAAGGTCTTTACTCTCACTGACTCCCAAAAAGGGTGATTGGGGTGGATACAGTACCTCTGGTGGTGGGTCTCCCGACTGCTTTACACGTAGGGATGGTGCAACCCCCATCCTAACCCCACAGGAACATCACATCCCAAGAAAACCACCCCTTTCTAAAATTAATTTGTCTTGAAAACTGTCAACACACATGTTTTGACGTGGAACCGTTCACTGAGACCGACCAGTGCCTGGTTGCAAAAACCTGGCGCCAGGAAATGTGGTGTGCACAACGGGAGAAATCCCCTTTTTCCCCCCTTTTTAGGTCTAGACTTACCACATCCCTTGCCTGGCATTTTCGTCACAACCCTTTATTTGCAGAAACTCCAAATGCTCCCTTGACTGCTCTGAGAAGGCTCGGGGACTTACTCCATTTCCCCCCCGTTCGCACCCTGCTTCAGCACGCTGCCAGCGTTGCAGCGTAAATTTGGGGCCCTCCCCCTCAACCGTCAATTTGTTGATTTGGCAACATGCGGAATTCCACCCTCCACATGCCCAGCAATTGTGAGGGTAATCCATTATCAGTAGAATGCGCATGGCCAACAAGCATTGGGCGGACCCGGGTGTTAACCATAGAGATTGGGGAAAATGATGGATCTTTCAATTTCCCTTTTGCCATTTTTTGAAGATAAAACCAAAATGGACATCGGGAAATGGCGTGGTCACATGACCTTTTGTGTAATTTTTATACGGAACAAGTGTTATTCTCTGTGGCAGCAGATCCCGGCAGTTTTTGGGAGGGGGAAGGCAGACATAGATAGAATGGCATGTAGCCCCCCACGCACACAGGCAGTGGGCGAACCCACGGTTAACTTTTTAAACCCTCGTTTTTTAACCACCTACAAACCGCAACGGGCGGCATTTGGACACATCGAACCCTTTTAGAGCAGGTTCATATTACCTGCGCCAACATCGATTTTTTTGGACTTGACTGGCTAAGTTTAAAGGTTGGGGGCAAATTTTTAAAACGAAAAATTTTAAAATCGGAAAGTTTTTAGGGGAAACAAAATTTTCAGATAGCGAAAAATTTAAGGAAAAAAATCGGGCACACCCTATTAAGACGCGCCTTTTTCGGCCTTCCTGAAATTTTTTGGGGGCCAGCAAATCAATTACAGAATAGGCAGAGAAGTTGTGCGACGTCAGACTGGGATTGTAGGTGCGATTGGCGGGAAAAATCACAAAAACCTCTATTACATAAACAGCTTTCCTTTTCCGCCTTAGTGCCTCAGCGTCTCATAGGAAAAGGACTCCTCTGCCCTGTGGCCAAACAGCTCACGAAATTGTCTATTTCTGCCAAGAAACCTCTACTATTAGCGTGATCCTTCCAATTTATTTAGATTAAAATTTGAAATTTTATGATTTTAGCTAGAGTTTTTAAAAGGGCACATCTACCGCTGTAAAGCATGGGGAGAGGGGGGGGGGGCCCCGCGGCGAACCAGACAACTCTACTATAAAGAAACTGGATAAAGTTCACCAAGACTTATTTTTAACACTGCACGCAATATCTTTTTTAAAATTTAACTTTGCTATTGAAATTTTTCCTAAATTTTTGGGGGCACCTGAACTTATTTTGGATACCACATTTCAAGTAACGCAGGTCTCTTTGTTAGGTGCAAAACCCCCACTTTTTATTATCAGTATACCTTTCAATAGGTTTCATTTTAAATTTTACCATTCCCAAAACTGTGTTGATAATCCCCTTTTGCATTTAAAAATTACAATCCAGAAATCTTGTAGTAGCACAGGTTTTTTTTGCCAAAAATACGTGTACAAAGAAAACATAACAGATACTGTTTTTTGACTTTTTGCCACCCACTTTTTTCATTGACGCAGCATCCACGTAAATCTTAAAACAGCAATTCATAGTCACCACAGGAATTGAAAGGGTGCAAAAAAAAACCGTGATTAAACAATACAAAACAGATCTGTTTTTTGACTTTTGCCACCCAGCTTTTGTTCATTGACGCAAACCCCCCAAAAAAAAATCTTAAAACAGCAATTCTATAGGACCACAGGTAAATTAAAAGGGTGCAAAAAATCCCGGTATTAAAAAAAACTAACAGATACGTGTTTTTTGACTTTTGCCACCCCACCCTTTGTTCATTGACGCAGCATCCACAAATCTAAAAACAGCAAATCAAATAGTCCCCCAAAGGTAAATTGAAAGGTGAAAAAAAATACCTGTATTTACAAAACAAACAGATAGGTTTTTTGACTTTCGCACCCATTTTTGTTCATTGCCCAGCATCCACTAAATCTTAAAACGCAATTCATGTCACCACGGGTAATGAAAGGGCAAAAAATACCGTGTATATACGAAAACAAACAATACGGTTTTTTTGACTTTGCGCACCCAGCTTGTTCATTGACGCAGCATCCACGTAGACTTAAAACACAATTCTATGTAAACACAGGTAATTGAAAGGTTAAAAAAACCGTTATTATACAAAACAAAACAGAACTTTTTTTTTACTTTTCCCAGTCCAATTTTTTTATAACCCCTTTGCAGTTAAATTTGAATCCAGCAATTTTTTTTTTGATTAAGGGATTTTAAAATAGCGTGATTTTGCCGTTTTTATAAGAGACTTTCCAAAACTTTTTCCATACCTCCCAAAAATTTTTATTTTTCTGAACAGGGACGAAATGCAGGTGGAAGCGAGCAAAGGGGGGGGGGTTAGCACATGGGGGGTAAGGTACGAGAGAAGTCCTTCCAGTGCTGGCGACAACCCAGCCAGCGACGTCAGTTGCAGGACCGTGGGCCCTTTTCACGCGGGGTCGGGCCCTGTGAACTAGTAACGAACATCGTCGCCAATCTGTCCTTCAGGGGTTTAATGCAACCTGCATCTAGCAGTCTTACCTCCTCGTCCTCCCATCACGGCCACAAATGTCGTCATCACATCATAAAGCATCCGCCCAAACATAAGCACCCCCAAATGTCAACTCGGTACCCACCACTGTGGATAATCCATTGTCTGAAGACCTTTTTGATGACAAAAGGGGTTTGGGGGTCAGAAGCTGTTTAAAAGACAAGAGGATATTTACTGCTCTGACGCCCATTTTTATGATCCATAAAGGGGAGGTGAAGTACCCGGGCAATCGTCAAAAATCCCGGGCGGTCGGCAACCCCCTTGCAGTGCCCCTTCTTGTAGCCCGCACCTGGATGCAGAAAGCAGGACCCCAAAACACCTTGTTGAGTTTATGATGAGACGACATTTTTGGACCAACCTGGTCTTTTCACAGAATTTGCTTGCGGGGCCCGTTTCATCAGGGACAGGAGAAAACGAGAGGTATGTCAATAGGGGTCCCCGCCACAAAAAGGGGAGAGGGCGGTGGGCAGAAGTCCGCTGATAGATTCCGCCCCCCTTCACCAAAACCCCGCCCCTGGGTTATCGCCGTCAAAAAGGTCCAGGACCTCTCAACCGGGCCTTCTTTAGCAACCCTCTGATTCCCCACTATGCTATGCCGCCTTTGGCCCTTAAACGCATAAGTAAGGCAAGACCTTAAGGGGTTTTTAACCACCACCAAAAAGTCTATCACATGCAGGGAATGCAGATTGAAAGGGAGGAACACTTGGGCCCAAAAAAAGGCCAGACCGACCCGGGGGGCCTCCAACCAAAACTGTCACACCCTTCTCTCCGCCCCCTCCTCCTCCGCTACCACCAAGCGTCCTCACTCCCCATGCTCCAAGCCCATGATCAGGGATCACCTCCCTCACCTCCACCATCCCCGATTACCCCCACACCACCGAGACCCCTCCTACCCCTTCCCTTCCCCAGTTTGACGACCTGCACACCGACAGCAGCCATCTAGCGGCCACCTTTTGTCTTCCCGGTTTGGGAGCAGAAGAAACCCTTTTAAACCCCAAAACCCTTCCCAAAGCCAAAAGCCTGAATTTGGCATTGCCCCGGCTTTGGCCTTGGAAATTTGCCTTTTTGTCTTTTGGGCACAGATGGTTTTCCCCCACACATGGCCCTCCCCGCCCCCAATACCAGATCCGAGCAGGCTTTCTTTGCCAGAAAAGCCGTCCCACCCTGGCCAGCCACGTTTCATCAAAATTTTTAAGTGCGTTGTCTGCACTTTCCGGAAAGTCATCTCACCACCGACACATGGACTAGTAACAGGGCCAAGCCCCCTATTTCTGTGACAGCCACTGGGGGAGCTGGGTGGATGTCCTGGGGGGACGTGGCTCCAGGGTCGGCGCACGTCTTCAAAACCGCAGGGGGTTGCCGGGACTTTTCCCCCAAGGGCCTCTGGTGCACACCCCCAAAACCCATCCGTGTTGAAATTAATCTGCCTTGGGACCACCACACACAGGTCAGGGGCTGGGACCTTCTCCGAAGGAACCGAGCACTGGCGGGTGACAAAACCTTGTCCAGGCAAGGGGGTGTGCGATAACGGGCAAAATCTGCTGGCCGCCCTTAAAGGAAGGCTGGAGCACCCCTTCCCCGGCACATTTCAGAACCTTGTCGTCCAAAATTTCAAAAGCTACCCGGATCGGGCGCCACTGAAAAGGCTCGAGGCGATTCGCACTTCCGCCGTTCGCAACCCTGCTTTTCCCGCCTGCTGCGTTGCAGCTCAGCTCGGCCTCCCCCCCTCAACCTCTTATTGTTGACGTGGCAAACACGCTGAATTTTCCACCCTCCACATCTTCAGCGATTTTGGGGGAAACCCCAACCAACGCGTAGAATGCACAAGGCCTGACAACAGGGTTTCGGGCCCGGGGTTGAGCCACCGAAGTGAGGCAGGTGAAAGAGCTGCACCTCCTTGCCAGTTTTGAAGAAGCCACCAAAAAGGCAGTGCGGACGATGCCCTTGTCACATGCCCCTTGTGGTGACTTTGTTCTGGAACGATCGTTGGACATCTGAAACATCAGTCCCGCCCGCGACGGAGGGGGAGACGGACACAGATGCAGAGACGGGGCCTTTTTCCCCGCAAATCCACAAGGCCCGACAGGGTTTTTCAATTTTATCGGTTTTTCATTAGGCAAAGGGCCAGGGGCCGAGCTATTTCAAGCGGGACCCAGCTCTCAGGGTGCTCATCTAGGGAAGTCAGGGGGGTTTTGGGAAACTGGCCGGAGGAAGCGAGGAGGGGGAGGATATTCCAACACCGACGCCCTGCCTTGGAAGAGGGTTTGGGGTGAATTTGAGGGCAGATGAGGAAATGATTTGCTAGGCCCCTCCAAAACCCGACTTGAGAACTCAAGCCCATCTCCACATGATTTTCTTGGTCTCCATTTCCTCCAAAAGATCCTCGCATTTAAAGGCCTAAAATGAACAACATTACTGGGGGCCACCCTCCGGGTCCCCTACAAAACAAAACCGGCACTTTCCTTCCACCCCCCCAAAAGAATAAAATGCGGGGAAATGGAGACCTTGCGATTGATCAACTGGAGACACTTTTGCGTCTGCTCATTCTTCAAATTCACGGTGGAACAAAACCCAGCGACGGACAGCATAAGTGCCCAAATACCGTAGCGGCAGCAGCGGGAGCAGCAGGGAAGGTGGGAAAACCCAAGGGGACCTCGGCAATCTATTTCCCCCAACCAACCAGCAATGCAGGCCACAGAACAACACCCCCAACCAGCTTAAGTCATGGGCACGACTAACGCTCCAACCCCGTGTTTTGTATGTGTTCCGGCCCAATAGACTTCTGGGGACCAAAAGGACGAAGGCCCAGCTGGGTCGTCACGCCATAGAGGGTTGTCCCCCAGCAGCCACGTCATATCGACAAAACCTTTTACAAGCGGGGGAGTCATTACAGACAAACGCATCCGCTTTTTTACAATTTAAAGGGGGTCATTGATTTCATCAAGATGAATCAGCATTGGGTCCTGATGATGTTGGGCCCCAATTGCCGAGGTCACCGATTAGTTTTTCGTCTACTTCACTTCCCCTCCAAACAGAAAGGGGCCTTTAAAAAAATTTTTTTTTTAAAAAAGACATTTCTTCGCCAAATTTTTTTTCCCAATTCCCAAAAGTTCAGTTGCGTTTTTGTGGAGGGGACTAAAAGACACCCAAGGTTTCATGACAAAACCATATTCCATTTACTCACTTCATCTTAGAAATTTTTCACATTGTCAAAGGTTTTTTGGGTCATTGCCTCACAATTTTTAACATGGCTGAGAAAACATATTTAAAAATTTTTTGGGTCATTTGCTGGAGGATAAAGCAATAATCTGGTCCTTGGAACAAAATGTGGGGTTTTAATGGCATTTCCCCTCAAATTTTTAACATTGGCTGAGAATTTATTTTTATAATTTTTTTGGGGCATCGCTTTAAATGGAGCAAACTACAGGCCTATTCTAAAAAAGTTTTTTCAATTTAATTTGGTTCTTCCATTGTCAAAAGTGGCTCATGGGGGGGGTTTTGAGTTTTTGGGGGGATTTTCTGTGACTCACAAACTACAGGTCCTATTAAAAAAATGTTTTTCAAAAAGACTTGTTTTTACAATGGCAAGAAGCTCAAGGGGAAGGTGCTGTCAGAAACAGGAATAGGTAGAAAACTGTAATGGACACCCAAATTTCAAAATGACTTGTTTTTGCAAGATCCCTTAAAAATAGCACAATCCCTTTTTTGAACAACCCATTTAATCAAATAAAAAATAGAAACAAAACATGGTGGATTTCCCTCCATTTTAAAAATGTTTTTCTAGAATTAAAGTACAAAAAAACTTTTATGTACAAAAAAGCTGTTAAAAAAAATTCCCCCAAATTTTTACAAAAAAGGGACAGGAAAACTTGACCAGAATTTGGTTATTCAAGGACATGGATTTAGCAAGGACAGAGAACAAAGTACAGAGACCATTTCCTCCCACATTAATAAAATGAAAAAAGAATCCAAGATAAAGGGCACCGGGTAAAGGGGCGTTAACCACCAGTATTTCCAAGGAAGCTCAATTGGTCCCCACTCATACGGAGGGGGAAAGCGCTACCCAGGGATTGCTGTGTACTGAAAAAGGCTGGAGTTTTTCACACTTCCCCTTCCGCACCTGCTTCACACACAGTTTTCGTTGCAACGTCATCAGGCATTTAACCCGCGGTTAATAGATGAACGGACGCCAGCCTGGGCCCCCCTCACCGCACCCACTTAACTCCGGGCCCCGGGTCATGCTGGGCCCAGACAGGTATAGTCAAATGTCCGTGAAACTAAAATGGGGGTTTTAAAGACTCCTTTTTCCGGGCCTTTTTTAAAAGTGGGGGTCATTCAGGTTTGGGCTCATGCTGTGGCCCGGACAGGTATAGTCAATGTCCATGAAACTAAAAAAGGGTTTAAAGACTCCTTTTTTCCAGCACTTTTTAAAAAGGGGGGTCAGCAGGTTTGGACCATGCTGTGGCCCGGACAGGGGTATCAATTCCAGTGAAACTAAAATGGGGGTTTAAAGATCCTTTTCGGGGACTTTTTAAATCTGGTTTTGCAGGTTTGGGGGTAAAGCAGGGCCAGGACAGGGATAGTCAATGTCCAGTGAAACTAAAATGGGGTTGAAAGACTCCTTTTTTTTCCGGCACTTTTTAAAAGTGGGGTCATCAGGTTTGGGGCTCATGCTTGGCCCAGGACAGGATAGTCAAAGTCCAGTTCAACTAAAATGTGTTAAAGACTCCTTTTTCCGGCACTTTTTAAATGTGGGGGTCATGCAGGTTTGGGGCTCATGCTGTGGCCCAGGACAGGTGTATAGTCAATGCCCAGTGAAACTAAAATGGGGGTTAAAAGACTTCTTTTTCCGGCACTTTTAAATCTGGTGGTCATGCAGGTTTGGGGCTCATGCTGCGTTCCAGGACAGGATATTCAATGTCCAGTTCAAGTAAGAATGGTTTTCAAAATCAAAACTGCCTTCTGGCACTTTTTAATTTGTGGGTGATGCGGGTTTAAGGCATGCTGTGGTACAAGACAGGGAATGAATGGTGTGTGTTTTTTTCTGGGGTTTTTTTAAATAACCTAGTGTGTTGCCTAAGATGTAGCACGTATCCATTTGACTGTTGTGGATGTTAATTCCAGCTTCTCCAGCCCTGTTTGGGGTGTAAGAATAAAGGGTTTGTTGTTGCTCTCCCAAATAGACTTTAATGGTCATCGCTCAAAATCGACTGCTCACTATCGAAAAAACTTATCGATGGTGGCCGACTATCGACTATCGCCCGATGTCGATAGCCAACGTAATCGCTCAACACTACTAGAGATGGGCGAATTTCTCCAAAATTCGGTTCGCTCACTTCGCCGAATTTCCCGACAAATATTACTTCGTTCCGAATTACTTCGGGATGAATCACATTAAAAAACAGCTATTTCCAGACTGCACAGAGCCTGCAGGGTGCTGTAGAACGTTGTGCCATGATTAAATATGCAGAGGGAGCTTGGTTTGGTCTTCATACAATGTTGTGTTTTAGTATGACACGCACATGACTCTTAGAATCGCTTCACTATAAAATTACCTGGGCATTAAGAGGGCAAAACTGACCAAAAAACTGAAGCGGGAAAAGTTGCCTGAAAGTCATGGCAGCGACAGCTGGAAAAAACCAAGCTGAGAGCTCAAGTGGCAATAATTAGTGACAGAGTGTGGTGTGGACGGCACAGCCACAGAACATGAGGTCAACAGTGGCACAATGACTTTTTTGGGGGTGGCAAAAACAGGAGTAGGCCACAGAGTGGCACAATGACACAGTGTGTAGGTCACGGCAGCAGCAGCATGAGGTCAGGTAGTGGCACAATGACATTCTGGAGGTGGCAAAAACAGGAGTAGGCCACAGAGTGGCACAATGACAGCGAGTGGAGGTCACGGCAGCAGCAGCATGAGGTCAGAGAGTGGCACAATGACATTCTGGAGGTGGCAAAAAAACGAGTAGGCCACAGAGTGGCACAATGACACAGTTTTAGGTCACGGCAGCAGCCACAGCAGCAGCATGAGGTCATACAGTGGCACAAAGACATTTGGAGGTGACAAAAACAGGATTAGGCACAGAGTGGCACAATACAGAGAGTGGAGGTGGACGACGCAGCAGCATAGGTCAGACAGTGGCACAATGACATTCTGGAGGGTGGCAAAAACTGGAGTAGGCCACAGAGGTGGCACAATGACAGAGACTGGAGGGCACGGCAGCAGCAGCATGAGGTCAGAGAGTGGCACAAAGACATTCTGGAGGTGGTAAAAACAGGAGTAGGCCACAGAGTGGCACAATGACACAGTGTGGAGGTGACGGCGGCAGCAGCATGAGGGCAGAGAGTGGCACAATGACCCTTCTGGAGGTGGCAAAAACAGGAGTAGGCCCCAGAAATGACACAATGACACAGTGTGGAGGTGACGGCGGCAGCAGCAAAGAGTCAGAGAGTGGCACAATGACAAATTTTGGGGGTGGCAAAAACAGGAGTAGGCCACAGAGTGGCACAATGACAGAGAGTGGAGGTGACGGCGACAGGAGAAACAGCATGAGGGGGGGGGGGGGG
>JAODAL010074297.1:0-14424 GCA_025379985.1 Phyllomedusa bahiana
GGTAAATGGGAAGGGGAGAAGGGGACGACACAACCATGGGAAGCCAGACCGCCAGCTACCTACTGGACATGTCCGTCCTATTACTATATCGCCCTCCTATGGCATAATACTCCTTACCCGGTATACTAGGATTCTTTACTTCTCTATAGCGCTTATAGATGTGTACTTCACTCATACCCACCATCTGCATTGACCAATCTTCTTGTATTTGATAGATGTCGCTTGAAAAAGGCTTTCTGCTGAAACGTTATCCTATTTTGAGCTGTTTATATGTAAAACATACATTTGAGATTGTCTTTTTGAACTAGTGCAATATTTGTCAGTCTCACATAGGATCCTGGCCTCCTGTAAATACATTTATCATCTTTCATAAAAGCAACTCTTTAGTGTGTGGTGGATTTATATGTTTATTGTTATTAAGACCACATTGGTCTCTTCCACTTTTTAGCACCCAACCTACCTTATAAAGCTAAGGTAAGCGTGACCATTTATTATTTATGTATTAGTTACTATAGGTTGACATCATTTTTTAAATGTCTTTTTATGTTTTTACGACATTAGGGGGCTTAGAAATTTATTAGGAATTTTTCTCCTTTTCAAGAAAATGTGCAACATATATTATTTTTAGTGACCATTCCAGTTCTGACGTGACTTTGAGGGCCTGTATATTACCGTCATAAATGAGTCCATCTAAGAAACTGCACTCCTTAAAGTATTCAAAACAGCATTTATGAAGTTTATTAACCATTAGAATGTTTCACAAAAATTAAAGCAAAGTGGAGGTAAGATTTCAAAATTTCAATTATTTTGAAGATTTAAAATTTTAATCCATTATTCAATGGAATACAATATATGTGACCAGGGAACTCAATATAGATTCCCACAATTCTGCAGTTTTTAGAGATATCCTATGTGTGGCCCCAGTTCGCTATTTGGTTCAACCACAAGCCACAGAATAGGAGGAGCATATACTGGATTTTACTGGAGCACCTACTGGATTTTCTTTAGGCACCATTACACGTTTTCAGACACCCTAAGGTGCTAAAATGTACTAAATGCCCCTATTGGAAACTACACCCCTTAAGGAATATATCCAGGGATGTAGTGAGTATATTGATCCCACAGGTCTTTCACAAATTTTTTTAGTGTTAGGCTGTGGAAATGAAAAAAATATTTTTTCTAACAATCTACAATTTTAGCTGAAATTTATTTTTACAAGGAATCGTGGAAAAAAGCACCCCAAAATTTGTTACGCAATTTTTTCCAAGTTCAGCAATAGCCTATGCGTGGATGACAGGATAATTTTACTACGTGGGTCGGTTCCAATTACAATGATACAGATTTTATAAAGATTTTTATGTTTTACTACTTTTACACAATAGAAATGCATTTATAAAAATTTGCATTTTTATGTTGTTATAGTCTGACAGCCATAACTATTTTTTTTTTCTGTATATGGAGCTGATTAAGGGCTTGTTTTTTTGTGGGATTAGTTAACAATTTTATTGGTACCACTACGGGGTTAGTTTTACTTTGTGGGTTGATTTGATTATGGCAATAACCAATTTATATATTTTTGAGTTGACGTTTTTATTGGTACCATTTTTTGGGATACAAGACGTTTTGACTGCCTTTCAAACTGTTTTTCAGAAGGCAGGATGAAGAAAATAAAGCAATCCGGATAGTGTTTTTATTTTTTTATAGCAGTCACTGTGCAGTATAAATGACATCAGTTTTACTCCATGGGTCGACAATTTATATTGCTTTTTATGTTGAAGTGTAGTGATGGGCGAATTTATCGAAAATTCGGTTTGCCAGATTCGCCAAATTTTCTGCAAAAAATCATTTTTTGACCTTGCCTCTTTGCCGCCTGCCCTGACCTTCTGCCCGTCTCTGACCACAAACCTCTGCTGCCCGTCCTGACCTTCTGCCTGTCCCCGACTACGCCTCTGGAGTACGATTCTGTACCACGAGTACCCGGCCGCCATCGCAAGCAAGTCACGTCAGGGGTAGCGACCTGCTAGCCTCACGCCGCAGCAAGTCCATCCCAATTAATCTCTCGCTATTATTGGTGGCCCACCCTCGCTCAAGATGTAAGAGATTTTGTCCTGGCCTGCACCTCCTGTGCCCATAACAAAGTCCCTCGCCTTAGACCCGCGGGTCTGCTGCTGCCCCCTCCCGTTGCCAGAAAAAAACCCTTTGGTCCCAAAATAGCCATGGACTTCGTTACCGACCTCCCGGCCTCCTCGGTAACACGGTCATTTGGGTGGTGACCGATAGGTTCTCTAAGATGGCTCATTTTGTTCCTCCCCCCGGGGTTTAAACCCCCCCCTATCATTTGGGCCCCCAACACTTTTTCCAAAAATTTTTTTCGGCTAAAAGGGGTTTCCAGTTGCATTTTGGGTCTTGATAGGGGGGGTCCATTTTGTGTAAAAAAATTCCGGGCTTCCTGTGTTTCAGTTCAGGTTCAGCGGGGACTTCTCTTCTGCAACCCCCTTAAACCAAAGGGGCGGAAAGGGGGGTTAAACCCAAAGGGTTTTGGGGACCCCTGCGACTTTTTGGGTATCTTGCCCGTCGGGAAAAAATTTGGTCGGGACCTCCCCCCCCCTGGGCGGAATTTTCGTACATTTCCTTTACTGGGATTCCGCTGGGGGCCTCCCCCTTTTTTATTGTTTTTGGGGCTAAAACCCCCCACCTGCCTCCCCCCCTGTTACCCGTGTCACGTCCCCCCATGGATGCCCAATTTAACAGGAAAACAAGGCACTCTGGCAAGTCACACAACAGGCCCTTCTAGGGGCCCCGCTCACACCAAAGTCCCGGCCGACAGGTACCGGAGACCTCCGCCCCCTATTTAAGCCGGGGGGGGAACGGTTTGGTTTTTCTGCCAAGTACATCCGCTTTAAGGTGCCCGTTACAAGTTGGGCCCCTTAAAATATTTTGGCCCCCTTTTTTTTCCCCTTTTTGGGAAATAAAACCCCGGGGTCCTACAAGCTCCGCTTGCCTCCTACTTGTGTGTCCCGAACGCCCTTCCATGTCTCTCTCCTCAAGCCCGTGGTGCTTTTAATCGCTTTTCCGTGGGTCTGTTCGCCTTTTTCCCGGGCCACTTGATAACATCTTTTTTGGTCAAGGAAAGGGGCTGGGGAGAAAAACAGTTTAGGGGGGGAAGGGGGTTTTTTTTCTTATTTATTGGAAGGGTTTGGGGGGGGAGGAGGGTTTTGTGGGAAACCCGAGGCCAACCTGTCACCTTACCTCCCCTCTAGGGTTTCCCAAAAAAAAAGGGGGAACCTTAAAAGGGGGGGGGGTACTGTAATGGGGGCTGGGGGGGGTGCCCGGGTTTCCCCCCACAGCCGCCCCCCTGCCCCCCCGGGGGTTTCCGGGGCGGGTTTTTCAGCGGCTGCCGTTTTTTTCCCTCCCTGCTGCCCCGGCACTGGCTCACTTTCCCGTCCACGTCCTTGTACGCGATCAAGCCGTCCCGGGGCCCCCCCGCGCGTACCCGCTGCCTTGGGGCGCGACGGGGTGGGGGTTTAATTTAAAGGGCCCAGCGTCCCGATTAAAATTGGGGCTTTTTTCCGGGGGGCTGGTCTATTTAAGGGGAAAACCCCCCAGTACTCTCTGCCATTTTGTTGGAAGTCCGTGTTTTTCCCTGTACCAGTCCATTCCCCTACGTTTCCCCGCCTTGCCCCCCTGCCCCGACCCCTTTTGCCCGTCTCTGACAATGAAACCCCTGCCGCCCGTGCTGACCTTTTGCCTGGGCCCCCAAACGCCTCTGGGTTACGATTTTTGTACCCAACCCGTACCCCGGCCGCCACGCAAGCAAGTTTACGTCGGAGTAGCTACCCGGTTTGCCTCACGCCGCAGCAAGTCCATCCCGCTTTGGGGCGGGCTCTGGTGAATACCGGGGGCTACTTAGACTCCGCTCCCTGGCGTGGCTTACGTCATCATCGCTTGCGGTGGTCCAGCGAATCCACCATACCCGTGACATGTATGGTGTTGTAGAACATTGTGCCATGTTCAAATATGCATAGGGAGCGTGGTTTGGTCTTGATACAATGCTGTGTTTATCATGACACACAGATGACAGCCGCCGCTCATAAAATTGCTTCACACTTCACTTCTCTGGGAAGTTACAGGGGCAAAACTGACCAAATAACTGAAGAGGGAATGCAGGCTGACAAGGTAAGGTCAGCGTCAGCTAGAAAGAACCAAGCTAAGGGTCAAGATCCTACTAAAGCATAAAAGAACGCAATAGTAGGTTCCTGGAGCAGGCACAGGTCGCAGCACAGTAAGGGTATGTCACAGCTTCTGGTGTCATCTAGTGGCCATGTGTTGACCACCAAGCCAACGGTTCTCTAATGGTTGACTAGGTCATCCACTTTATCCCAGATGACATCTGACAACCCTGGCATAGAGTCGATGGGTCAAACACAACTTTTAGTTGGCCCTCACCTGTTCTCAACCCCGCCTCTGTCCCGTTCGGTTCCCACAGCCAGAGAACCACTATGTGCTGTGGGCTCTGCGCCACTATACAGCGAGGATGAACTATTTGAGGACAGTAGGCAGCAGAGAGGTGGGGAAGACATCCTCTGCTTCTTGCAGAAGTGGGCAAGTAGTGATGATGAGAGTGGCATGGGGGGTTCTCCTCAACGGTGTCGCTGTACAAACACTAATCGATGTAGCCGATCGCACTTGGGAGCTGGGTGAAGCAAACAAGGTTGGGACAATGTATTCAGGTTCCCTAGTTAAACAAGGCATAAAGTGCCCCCTAAATGAAAAATTCAGCCCACTCCATGCCTCCTTGCGCACGCTTTTCTGCCTGGGAAGAAGTGGCACCCTAGACGGGCTCCCACCTTCGACTACCCATCGTCCCGGCCCTGGAAGCAAGGCTTCATCATCATCATCATCGGGAGAAGAGAGCGGCAACTTGCGCATCAGGCAGTGGGTGTAGCCAGCAAGTTGGTAGTGTGGCCGGGAGTCAGCAAGGTGGCAGCAGTGCGAGGTCAGGAGTCAAACGGCCATGATGTAGACCACCCACTTTGCAGGTCCAAGAAAGTAGCGGCACAGGGGTTCACCGAGGCAGCAGCAGTCAGTCAGTGTGGAGCATTGGGGTAAAATCACCAACTTGGCGGTGTGGCAGTTTTTTGCGAAGACATCGGAGGAGGCGAACATGGCTATATGTAGATTCTGTGGGCAGAAAGTAAAGCATGGCCAGGGACCTAGCATTGGCACCACAGCCCTGCATCAACATA
This sequence comes from Phyllomedusa bahiana, assembly GCA_025379985.1. NCBI lineage: Eukaryota > Metazoa > Chordata > Amphibia > Anura > Hylidae > Phyllomedusa > Phyllomedusa bahiana. The sequence continues at coordinate 5,247 of JAODAL010074297.1, forward strand.
TGCAGCATCACCATACAGTGGCCTGGGAGAAACAAGTCTCAAATGTGAGGGACCATCCTGCCGCAGCAGAAGCACCCAGTGACACATCTCCCATTTCAGCCAGTCAAGGCTCCACCACCTCTGCTGAAGGGAGTTATCTGTCTTTCACATTATCTACCGGTCCAGATGCTCCTGTTCCTTGCCACTCATGGTGCAAGCATTCATTCCCCAAGACGATTGCCAAGAGACAGCAGTATGCGTCTAGCCATCCCAAGGTGCAGAAGCTGACTGTGCTCCTGTCCAACTTGGTGATAATGTAGTCCATCCCTTTTCAAATGGTGGACTCTGCACCATTCAGAGAACTGGCCAGGAAACTTTGCATGCACGTTTGCGATTCCTACATTGCCAAGCACACCCTCCTTGAGCTGAACAGAACAGAGAAACTATGAACAGAGCAGAACAGAAGCAAAACAGAGCAAAACAGAGAAATCTATGAACAGAGCAAAACAGAGAAATCTATGAACAGAGCAAAACAGAGAAAAATCTATGAACAGAGCAAAACAGAGAAAAATCTATGAACAGAGCAAAACAGAGAAATCTATGAACAGAGCAAAACAGAGAAGAATATATTAACAGAGAAAAACAGAAATCTACGAACAGAGCAAAACAGAGAGAAATCTATGAAAAGATAAAGGCCATTAATGATTTCTTGATGATCCAAATGGACAGGGATACTCCACTGTGCAACTTTTATGTCAGCCAGTGGCAGCTCATGCGTGAAACCTGCCGTTTGCTCTTTCAGGAGGCCACGTAATTTGTCAGTCGCCAGGACTATGGGATGAACGACGTCATTTCACTGCTTCATGTTCTGGAACAGATGCTGAAAATCTGAGTGTTCAGGGGACTGGAGACGTGGCGACTACAACTCACAGCCACTTGAGTCCAGTGGGGGCAATGGCTTGCCAGTGAAGGGATTGGTAAAGCGGAGAGGCAGAGGAGTAACTCGGACTGAGGTGAATCAGACGGGCAGCAGAGTTAAGGATGGATTGATGGAAGGCCACAGAAAAGGATTGTCTAGGCGTGAGATGACGAGGGCATGTACAAGCATTTTTGCGCTTTCAAAGTGAAGGAATGAGGGGGTTCGGGAGATATAGGTCAGGTGGAGGCAAGGGTAAGGGTTTGGATGTGTGGGTTGAAAGTCCAGATTGGAGTCAAAGGTTATCCCAAGGTAGTGGTCTTGTGGAGTCGGTGAGACAGTGCAGCCATTGGTAGTGATAGAGAGATCTATTTGCGCCATTGTCCATCCTCCCGAAGGTTTGACCGGGGGGTTCCTCAGTGCTCACGTACCACTGCCACAGCTGCGGTGGGAGGTTGGGGTTGTAAGAGAAGTACCAGCTCCATCTGCATCAACCTGAGTCTGGAGTCGTTCATGTCTGTTGAAATGAGTGATTTTTCTAGCCAGGTGACAGGAGAGAAGGCGCAGGAGCAGCCGGAGGAGGTAGAGGGAGATGAAGAAGACAAGGCAGATGACCCAGACACACCATGGCAGTATACAGTGGAGATGGAGGCAGCGAGTCCCTCTGAGTCACTTATGCAAATGGTCCACTGCATGCTGATTTGCCTGGATAGTAACAGCTGAATAGTTACCATCCGGCAGAGTGATGACTTCTGGCTCTCCACCATTTTGGACTCTTGCTACCAGTCCAAAATGGGGGCCTTTTTTCACCTGCCAAGAGGGAGGACAAACTCAAGTACTATAGAGACATCATATGTAATCAGTTGGCTGCTGCCTATCTGCGCCATCGTCCATCCTCTACCAGGTCTTACCGGGGGGTTCTTCAGCGCTCATGTACCACTGTCATGGCTGCTGTGGGGGGATGGTGTGCTGGGAGCAGTACCAGCTCCATCAGCAGCAACCTGAGTCTGGAGTTGTTTATGAGCAGCTTTCTTCACCCCTATAGTGATTTAGGTACCCACCAGCAGCAGCACCTGGAGCAGTCCCTGAACCCTGGATTCTTCTGGCTACCTGCCTCAGCTACTATTCTGATACTGCCACCCGTCTGATGCCACACATATGCTGCCAGCTGCTCCTTCTACCACCCACCATCTTTACCAAGGACTGGTTTTGACACCCACTTCCCCACTCTTCACTGGGCCATTATGTAGACTCATGATGCTTCTGCCACCTCACTACTCAGTTCTTCTCATGTGGCTACTGCTACAGGCTATGTCACTATGTCACTCTTTGCCTTGGTCTTGCTGTTGCTGTCACCTCCTCATTTTGTCACCTAGCTGCCGCCACCTCAAAATTATGACATTGTGCCACTCACCGGCTTTATGCTGCTGTTGCTGCCGCCACCTCCACGCTGTGTGATTGTGGCCTAATCATGCTGCTGCCACCTCCACAATCTGTTATTTGCTACTCTGTGGCCTACTGATGTTGCTGCCAACTGACCACTCTCTCACTTGACCACCCTGTGGTTTCCAAATGCTGTTTCCACCCTCCACCACTCTATGACGTTGCCACTATGTTTGGTTTTCACCTTCTTTTAATCAGTCAGAAGGAATGAAAAGGACAAACAAAACCAACTGTGTCTTCGGAGAAGCCATAAGGCCAGTATGACATGGACCTTTCTTTGCATCAGGATTGTCTAATGATTAGGTAGCAAAAGCAGGAGTGGATACAAAATACAGAAGACATTCAAATATTCCATTTACTTATTATGTTTGGTATCAACTCCTGTTTCTTTTTGGCTTTAGCAATGATGGATTATTGACCATTTGAAAGCGGACACTTAAGGATCAAAGGAAGGGCAAAATGATTAGTGACATCAATGCAAAATTACTAATGACACCATCTCCACTCTTTTGTATCGGCGTTTAACAGAATCACCACAAAAAGTGAAAAAATTAACTGTTTGGCACAGGTACCAATATCCCAACAGACTGAACTGGCTGGATTTGAGATGTATGTAGGAAAGAAATGCACAAACACTGGCTTTGACACAGAATTCCCATTAAAGTGGATAATTAACTCTTAGCCACGGATTAAAATACCCCCACAGACTGAAGTTGATGGAATTCAGGCATGAATGGGGCTGAAATACACACCCTGTATTGACTCAAATTACCCCACTAACAAGAGGATAAATTGACCCTTGGTATAAAATAAAATACCCTACAGAATGAATGATATGGAATTCAGCCGTGTATGGGGCAAAAATACACACCCTGTATTTGACTCAAATTACTCCACAAACAAGAGGATAAATTGACCCTTCGTATAAAATAAAATACCCTAAAGAATGAACTCGATGGAATTCGGGCGTGTATGGGTCAGAAATACACACCCTGTATTTGACTCAAATTACCCCACAAACAAGAGGATAAATTGACCCTTGGTATAAAATAAAATACCCTACAGAATGAATGAGGTGGAAATCAGGCGTGTATGGGGCAGAAATACACACCCTGTATTTGACTCAAATTACCCCACAAACAGGATAAACTGACTCTTGGGGAACAGATTGAAATCAAATAAAAACCCTGGTTCAGGAACAGGTGTGTATATGACACACACTTGTGAAGATCTTTCACCCCAGTAGCTCAAAAAACTGAATTATTTTGCACAGAGTGCAATATATTGCTGTGGCAGCCAGATGCTTGTCCACTGACAAGTGGCCGAATTTAAAGGGAACCTGTCACATAGGTTATGCCCTCCTTGTTGAGGACAGCACAAGCTAGTGTCAGACCTGCTGTTTCCAGCGCTGTGTCCCTTATTCTGTAAGATGCTGTAGTTTTAGAGTATTTATGTCAGGGCTGGGCAGCGCTCGGCTTGCAGGGAGTCTGCAGCAGCTGATCAGCGAACCCACCCTGATAGTCTGCTGGGAGCTGTGTGAGTGACAGAGGTCCAGCCACACCTGACAGGGGGCGTGTTGCACCAGCCAATGGGAGGCCGCTCTGATCAGCTATAGGGGCGGTATCCGGGAAACACATTTAAACTCCCTGCTAGCTGAGTGCTGCGCCTGTGAAATTTTCTGGCTGCCTTGTGTTTCTTGTGATATTGTTTGTTATTGCTCTTCCGTGTACCTGACCTCGGCTTGTTCCCCTGACCCCGGCTTGTCTTCTGATTTTGTACCTCACACCCGTTCGTGTTTGACCTCGGCTTGTTTTCGTTTATCCCTCTGGTTCTGATTTGTGGCTTGGCGTTCCTGATTTGATATTGACCCGGACTGTTTGACTTTTCTTCCTCCTGACGGCCCCCCGCACTCTAGCAGCGCAGGGACTGTCGTCCAGTTGACTCTGCCGCCTAGGGCAGCACGTCAAGTAGGCAGAGACAGTGGGCTGGGTTCCAATCACGGCTCACTGTACCTCCCTTGACGTGACATTTTCACAGGCCAATACAGTTACTGCTCTACCCTCACTATGAACCCCATGACAGCTCTGGTAGAGCAGATGCAGGGGCTAACCCAGCAAGTCCAGGATCTGGCGCTGAGGGTAGAACAGCAGGAGTCTACCCCAAGTCAGAGTATCCCTGCACTACCTTCCCCTCCTGTGGAGCCCCCTATCCAGTTGCCTGACAGGTTCTCAAGCAACAGGAAGGCCTTTGTGGCATTTAGAGAGGGATGTCGTCTGTATTTTAGGCTCAGCCCACGTACCTCGGGGAATGAGGAGCAAAGGGTGGGAATTGTTATGTCCCTACTTCAGGGTCCCCCCCAGAAGTGGGCATTCTCGTTACCGCCTGATTCACCAGAACTGTCTTCTATGGACAGGTTCTTTGCTGCCTTAGGGGTACTTTATGATGACCCAGATTGGGAAGCTGTGGCCGAGGCTCAGCTGACCACCTTGAGGAAGGGTAAAAAGTCTGTGGAGGAGTATTGCTCCGAATTTCGGTGCAGGTGTGTTCCGTCTGGGTGGAACGACCCAGCTGTTAGATGTCAATTTAGATTAGGGTTAGCTGACCATGTGAAGGATTTATTGGTGGCTTACCCTACCCCTGGTACTTTAGATGAGGCTATGGCATTAGCCGTTCGTCTGGACAGAAGTTTTAGGGAGAGACGTCGGAGAAGGCTATCACCCCGGTGGTTCACTCCATAGTCACCCCTACGCCCACGGTTCCCGATATAAACCCAGAGGCGCCCATGCACGTGGGGGCTTTTTCTGTCTCTGCTGCTAGGGACCGTAGGACTTCTCGTCGTATCCAGGGATTATGCTTTTACTGTGGCGAAGATGGACACCGCATCAGGGTGTGCTCCAAGAGGAAGACCAGGTCGGAAAAACTCCAGCGGTTGGCAGGAAGATCACCTAGGCGAGGAGGTATTTCCTATTGTATCCAAAAAATTGCTGCTATCAGTTAAGATTTCATACTTGTCGCTGTCTGGTTCTGGGAGTGCGTTTGTGGATTCTGGATCAGCCTCTAATTTTGTTGATGCGTCTTTCGTCAAACCTCTAGGCCTACCTTGGAGACCGCTATCGGATTCTCTACGGGTTGTGGCTATTGACTCCACTCCACTAGCTGGGGGCGAACCAACATTTTACCCCTAAGTGGAGATGGGGTCGGACCATACTTTTAAAAATGTATTTTTTTATCAGCAGGGGCTGCCCGCTGATGTGGGTTGGGCTGCCCTACTTCAGAAACATAACCCTGTTTGACGGAATTCAGGGGAATTATCAGGTGGGGACAACGATGTTTGCAGATGTGTCCCCCCATACTGGGAATACGATTGAAGGCTGTGCTCTATCTAAAGCTTCTGTGCCAGCCAGCACCCAGGCGGATCCGGCCCCTATATTCCCAAGGAACTGTTGTCTCAGTAGTGTTGAGCGATTATTTCAAAAGTTAAATCGGCACAGTTAGGTTAAAATCTGTGCAAAATCTATTAATACACGCCTTTTTTACGTTCCTGTCATTTTGGCGGCCCAGAAAATCAGCTTAGAGAATAAGCGGGGTGACTGTGGGGGCGACGTCATGACGGGTTTGGTAGGGGTTGCGTTTGGCTGGAAAAATCACAGCCCCTCTTTTTACTTTAAACAACCCTTCCGTTTTTGCCCGGGTGGTGCAGTGTCTTAAGAGGGACTGGGGCCCGGGCTCTGCTCTTCCACACCCCCAGAAAACAGCTCAAAAAAACCGCTCAGCGAAATTTTTTCTATTTTTTCACAGAGACAGAAATACTTTTAGCTGTGAACATTAAACTTAGGTAGATTAGAGATTTGCAGATTTTGGGTAGTTGGGCTGAAAATTTTGGGAGAAATCTACCCTGTAAAGTCACGTGGGGAGCTTTTTTTTCTTTTGAAATTTTTTTGTATTTTTGGCCACCCTGACTTAAATTAGGAACAGATCTTTTCTAGCAACTGCAGTCTATTTGTTTAGGTGCAAAACTCCACTTTTTTTTTATCCGAAAATTTTCAGATACGTTTTTTTTCACTTTTGCCCACCCGGGTTTGTTGATAGACCCCTTGATTTAAAATTTCAACAGCCAATTTTTCGTACCACAGGTTTTTTTTAGTGCAAAAAATACCTTTTATTATCCGTTTTTAAACATTTCAGGATACGTGTTTTTTTCACTTTTGGGGGGGCCAGCTTTGTTGATAGAGGCCCCCCTTGCACATAAATTGAATACGAAATTTTTGTGTCCCCGCAGGTGAAATTTTTAAGTGCAAAAAAACTTTTATTATCCTAACTTTCAGATACGTGTTTTTTCACTTTTGCCCAGTCCAGCTTTGTTGATAGAGGCACCTTGCACAAAAATTTTCAATACAGCAATTTTTGTCGCATGCGGGGAATTTTTAGGTGCAAAAATCCCGTTTATTACCCTTTAACTTTCAGATGGGGTTTTTTTTTTTCATTTTTTGGGCGGGCCAGCTTTGTTATAGAGGCCCCTTGCATTTAAAATTTCAATACAAAATTTTTGTTTTGTTTTGGGGATTTGAAATAGCCGTAATTTATTCAGCCTTATGAACTTCAGGTGCTGTTATTTTTTTGTTTTTTTTTATAAATTGACGACACTTAATTCAGTCATACATCCGGAGTTTTTCTTTTCCCTTAAAAAAGCAAAACAAAAGGGAACAAAGACTGAAACCCGTTTGCATTAAAATCTTTGTCTTTTAATCAACGTACGGAAAATCAATTATGGTGTATGCCCTTCCATTCCAAATCACGTTTTTACAAGAGTTTTAAAAAACAGTACTTAGCTGTAGTTGTTTCCTTAGTCCAAGAATTTTTACTTTTCACTTTTTTAGTGGATGCAATCTCTTTTTCGAGCGACTGGTAAGGACAAGACGCGCAACATGGAGCGCTTGCCCTTACCAGTAGCTGTAAAAGAATTGATCCACGAAAAGTAAAATTCTTGGACTGTAAGGAAAACAACTACAGCTAAGTACTGACTTTTAAACTACTTGTAGAACATGATTTGGAATGGAAGGGCATACACCCAAATTGATATTCCGTACGTTCAGTAAAACACAAAGTTTTTTAAATGCAAACGTGTTTCAGTCTTTTTTGTTCCCAAATTTGAATAACTTGTGAATTTCCCACTTTTAATAAGAGACGTTCCAAAATTTCCCCATACCTTTCTCAATTTATCTTTCTGAACATGGAGCGAAATGCAGGTGGTAAACAGCAAAGAGGGGTAGGACATGGGGGGTAGAGGTACGAGGAAGGGTCTCCTTCCATGGGCGACAACCCCGCAAGCCAGGATTTGTCGGTTGAAACCTCGGGGCCTGAAAACGCGGGGTGAGCCTGTGAATCCATAACGAACGCGCGCCATCTGTTCTTCGTTTAATGAAACCTAAAAACAGCATCTTACCTCCTCCCCCTCCCTCCCCGGGCCCAAATGTCTCATCAGCATCATCAGCACCCGCCAACATGAAGGAAGGCAGCCCAAATGTAAAATCGGTACCCACCACTGTAGAAAAATCCATTTTTCGAAGACCTTTGAGACAAAATGGGGTTTGGGGGTCAGAAGGCTGTAAAAGATCAAGGGGCCAAAGAGGATGATTTTGTCTGCCTGACCCCATTATGATCCCATAAAGGAGGAAAAGGAAGCCTCAATCAGCAAAAATCCGGGCGGTGGGGAAACGCCTTGCAGCCCCCTTTGCTTGTACCCCCGCACTCCTGGATGCAGAATGTCAACGACCAAGTACCTTGTTGAGTTTATGAGACATTGCGGTCCAACTGGTCTTTTCAGCAGAATTTGCTTGCGGCGTTTCATCACGGGATGAGGAGGAAACGCGGGGTAGTGTCATACGGGTCCCGCCCCAAAAAGGGAGAGGGCGGTCGCAGAAGTCCGCTGATATGATTCTGCCAGCCACGTCAGCGGAAACCCCCCTCCCGCTTTTTCCCCCAAAAAGGTCCAGGGCCTCTAAAACCTGGGCCTTTTTTTGAGCAAGCCTCTGATTCACCCACGATGTATATGCGCCCCTTGCCGTAAACCCTAAGTAGAGGCAAAAAAAACTTAGGGTTTAAACCACCACCACCAGTCAATTTTCCTGCAGCAATGCATGAGTTGAAATGTTTGGGAACACTTTTTCCAAAAAAGGCCCGACCGACGCCGGGCTTCCCAAACCCCTGTCACACCCTCGCTTGCCTCCCCTCATTTTGCCACCCCCCAAGCTTTTCCCCACGCCCCTGTTTCAGGTCAGATCAGGGACAGCCTCCGCTTCAGCCTCGAAAAATCGCCCCCCATACCACCACACCACCAGAGACCCATCCTCCCCTTCTCCTTCCGCCGTTTTTAAAGACCTGCAGCCATTACACACCATTTTTAGCACTAAACCTTCTGTCTTCCATTTTTTGGGGGAAAGAAACACTTTTACCCAAACCATCCCAAAGCCAAAATCCCGAAATGCGGCATTGCCGGGTTTTGCCTGGGAAGTTGCCTTTCCGTCTGGTGGAAAACAGTGGGTTCCGCCACGTCCCCTGGCCCTGCCTGCCCCCCAAAACCCCAAATTTCCCAACACTTTTTTTTGCCAGAAAAGCCCTCCCGCCCTGGCCACCAGTGTCATCTAAAATTTCAAACGGGCGCATCTGTGTCCGGGGAAAATCCATCTCACCACCAAAATGGGCTAGAAAACACGGGCCAAAGGCCCCCATATCTCTGTGACGTCATGGATGTCTCTGGTGGTGACGGTGGCTTCAAGGGCCCGGGGACGCCTTTAAAAAAAGCAGGGATGGGGGCAGGCTCTTTCCCCCCAAAGGTCCTTG
>JAODAL010074298.1:0-14423 GCA_025379985.1 Phyllomedusa bahiana
CCATTGCCCTAATAGTAAATTCTGATTTTCCGAGGTCAGCTTTTACAACTGACGGTTTTGCAAAAAGTTTGGAACATGTACATTCTTCTGCCGGATTTCACTTGGAAAGCAGTGGATTATTTTACTATTCAATTCAATGGAATGGCCGAACCTGAAAACCATTAAAAAAAGCACGCGAAAAAGTGGGTTCATAAGTTTTCTTTACATCCCACTTAATCAACATATTCGGTGTAGAAAAATTTCCCCTTTTTTTGAAACCCTTGATTAAGCCAAATGTGTTTGAACGGCCAAAAGGGTCGCTTCTTAGCCTCTGTTTGAAAAGTTGTCATGAGTAGGGGATGGATCTTCTGTGTCAGCCACTAGTTTTAGGGTATAGCCACGGCGAGGATTGGAGTTTTAGGAGTCTCCTGGTCTTCACCCTTTAACCCAAAGACATAAGCTCTAAAGATTGCAGTAGGGAACTCCTAGATAGCTACTCCCAACGTGATCACTCGTGATGATGGCTGGTGTGCAGGGAAAAGGAGACAGTCACAAGCAGAAGGTCAGGGCAGGAAAAGTTATCTTATTATCTATAATAAATGTACTTAAAGTATTTAGCATCTCTTATTTTCTGCAGATTTTTCTTAACTACATTGTTACTTTTTTGCACCTAAAATCAAATTTTAAAATTTTTTTATTATTTTGTTAGTATTTGGTAAAACCCTTTGGGTTTCAGCTCTCCCTAAAATCCCCCTGGGCTCTGAATCAGATTCAAGCATGTTTTGCCCAAACTGATCCCAGGTCTCTTCTCTGTTCCCAATGTTGGTGCAGACTGGTTTGGGTTGATCAGTTTTTTTAAAACTCAACCCACAAGTGTTTGATTGGTTTTTAGGTCTTGGGGGTTTTGGGGGGTTAATACAGCAACTCCCCTTTATTGTCAATTTAACCCCTTCTCCAACCCTGGTCTGCTTCAGGTCGTTGTCCGCTGGCACTGTCGTCCTTTTTCCTACCCCTGTACTCGATGATAAGTAATTTATCTTGTAGGACCCTCACATAGACCCATTTAGATCAACTCAAACCCGGTCAATATTTCCCCATCTTTGGTGCAACAATTTATTCCAGGTTCCCCCACGAACTTGACAGTTTCTTGAATTTCTTGACCGTTTCCCCCCTTTTCCTTGATTCTTCCAAACCCAATTTTTCCCTCGAGCCCGGTCTTTGCCTTTCATTCTTGCTCCAAAATTGTTTTTCCCAATCTTCCCCTTTTATACTTTTTTATAAACTCTTCGCGACCTTTTTTTTATGAAGAATTGGAAATCCGGGCTTCTTCACCTTTTTTCGGGTCATCATTCCAGACCTGTGTAATGTGTATTGCCTGGTGCTTGTATGGACGTCTGTGATCTCACTATTACGAAGCCCCTACGAGCCGCCTCTGCCGCGTTAAAACTGATCGACCTTGTGCTGAGCCAGCTTGTTGACTCTGATACTTTACCTGGATGTCCCCCTCTTGGCTTTGGAATGAATGGATGGACGGACTTCATTTCCTATTCTTCCAGCTGTCAGGGCCTCCCATGATGTAGTTTGGCAATTTCTTGAGAGACGATATCAATGAGCTGGATGATGCTGTGTCTCTTTTCTTGGGAAATCTTCATGGCTGCTCGAACACTGGCTCAAACCTTTTGCTTGGGAATCATCCTAATAACACACTGAGCTATTAGGGAATGTGAGAACAGGTTGTAATTTGTAGTAACAAGAAGAAAACGATTGTCCCACCACCAGGAGCAAAACAGTAACAATGCAGTTAAATGACAAGAATCTGCAGAACTAAGCACATGCTAAATAGTTGAAGATCAAAGTTATGTATGAGAGCCAAGATGATTGTCTATAAAATGATGGGAGTCTCATTTAAAGCTCGTTGGAAGCTGTAGTGATTGGTGAGATATGGAGCCTGAAAGTCAAAAGTTCAAAACATTGTTACCCTATTACTTGTCGGTGTAAAATATATTTATTGGATACAACTTTAGAACTCAAAAAAAACTTTAAGAAATTATAAATACACAAAATGCTGCAGTAAGTGGGAAAAAACAGTTTTCAACAAAACCGTCCTGAATAACATTTGTGGAATGAATCTATGAATTTGTTGAGAAATAGTATTGCCTCCATCAGATCCTCCTACATAGACGACCTCACATCTGATCTCATTATTTCCAGGCTAGAGAACGGCCTCTCTACACTAACTTGGGTTGGTGGCAAAGCGGTGACCACAGGGACAACATCTCTAACAATGTTGGGGTATAAAGGAATTGCCTCAGGTACAGTCAGTTCTGATGCACGGTTGATCTTCTATTTCTTTGAAAGCAGGTGAAAATTGTTGCTGAAATCTGGTCAATCTGTTTGCTATGGGAGCGGAATCTTTTCCCCTGCGATAATGCTTTGCCTGCTCAAAAATCAAATACACCTATATATTCCGATTGTCTTTCCTGGAGCGGATGGGATCTACCAGCAAGACACTGAGACATATCACACAGCTAGAAATGTCCAATAAGAGCATAACCAAAACTTCGAAGTATTACCTTGGCCCCCTAAGTCCACAGACTTGACCCCAATTGAGCATCTTTGGGAGTCCTTGGATGGTGGTGTTGGTTCTATGGCCCCTCCAGCAGCTGTGGATGCGTCGAGCTCGTGCCTGTCAACACAGGACTTGTAAGGGGTTGTCTCTACACATTGATTCACTCCTCAGTCCAGTTTCTTGGGTTTCATTTGAATTCGGGGTGTTATGTCTCTATAGGCTGCAGTAGAACTCCCCCTGGTGGTGTTTTTGGGGCTCATGGACCCTCCACAGCTGTGGGACCCCCTGGGGGGTGGGTTTTGGTCTATGGATCCTCCAGAGTTTGGGGGACCCCCCTGGGTGGTGGTGTTGGCTCAGGACCCTTCAGCACTTGGAATGCTCGCTCCAGTCCCTGTGACCACCTAACAGGCCTTTTTAAAACGGGTTGTCCCACTGCTTTGTTTCATCTTACCTCGTCCTGCCTTTTTGGGTTTTTCATTTTGAATTCGGGGGCGTTTTTACGTCTTCTACTACTACAGTAGAAGCCAAAGTCTTAGCTATAAAACCATGCTGGCAGCCTATCAGGATAGATCAAATAGGTCTGTAGCTATAGCGACCTGAGAACTGATGCAGCCCATACAAGAGGGGATATCTAGGAATAGGTAGGACACTCTTAATGGACATATAGAGCAAAGTGTCTTGTTTTTGTAAGATCTTTACAAGAATTGCTTTTTATGTTAGTGAGACAAACCCTTTAAGTCACTCCGAGTCCATCTAGCTGCTGTCCATACTGCACATGGCGGTTACTCTGGATATTGTAATTGAACTGTGTATATTAAGAGGAATGCTTCAAACTGTGTATTGTATGGCCATGTTCACATGTTCTGGATTCTCTCAGGAATTAGGTGCGGATTCCACGGCTGAATCCTGACAGAATTTATTAACATTTTGCTGGCAATGCGTGTGAATAGAATACTTTATACCCAATCACATGCTCTGGAAAAACTGAGTACCGAATGATGAACACCACGTAGTTTTAAAATTCATGACCTGATCATGATGGCCATGAAATCCACACAGAAAGCCACAGATCAGCGAAATTAAATTAGAATGGCACTAATCTGCGTGCGGATCTGTTTGGCAATCTGGAACGGAAATCGAAATTTCAGTTTTGGATTTCCTGAAAAATCCACAGCTTTGCCAATGGCAATTCCATGCTGGGTAAACAAGGCGTTACATTCATCAAAGTTACTATGGGCTAATTAATATTTGTACAGCTTGGCTGTATCTGGAAAAAAAACTATGAAAAACCATCAAAGTCTTCACACGCCCTAAGGCTGGGTTCACACAACATTTTTTCACCCCACATTTTAGTAAAAAAAAAAGCAGAAACTTAGGAAACAAAATGCAGGGAAAAAAAACCCATATAAAGGGGTCCAAAGGGGCTTAAATAGTGATACTCACCATTAAGCACAGGGGCCCAAAATATATGAAAACTGTCGGGGGTGTAAGACTTTCTTTGTTCCCCCACAGCCCCCCTATTAAATTTCATATAGGCTCGGGAAAAAAATTAAAGGGGGGGAGCGGGGTGTTTTTTGCTCGGGAAAACAAAAAAAATTCCCTTAGGGAAATTTCAAAAGGCGAATTTCAGGTCGCATTTTTGCCGCGTTTTTTGGGCTCTAATACGGGGAGATGCGCCCCTAAAAAAAAAAATTTAATAGCTCTCATAGAAACATTTTTTTACGCCTCCTTTCTCCGTTCTTTACAATAGGGATCAATTTTGTTCGCGGGGAAAAAATTTAATTTACGTAAAATTTAAATTTGCGGAAAAGATCCCGGGGCCGCGAGAAATTTAAAGTAAATTGAGACGGCGGGCTGCCACCCCATTCATTTAAAGGAGCACGCGGGGTTTTTAGCGCAAGCCCCCAAAAGACACGATGAACTGCGGCACAAAACTATAGCGCCGCAGTAAATCTGTAAAGACCCTTGGGGGTATTTTTCACACAACAAAATTGCGGGGCGTATTTCGGTGCGTAATTGCGCTGCAATACGCCCGAACTGCGCGCACTTCTAAATCACCCAGCGTCTTGTGGCGTGCACACATACGCGCCACACGATGCCATGTGAACATAGCCTTAGACCTAGACAACTTTCTCATATAGTACATGTCCCATATGGTGCCTTATTTTTAGTGTTGTGTGATAAGGGAGTGAGGGGCAATTTTCACGTGGAAAATGCATCGGGAAACAAGACACAGATGGGACTTACCCCTTAGAGGGGTATTTTCACCACAGTGATTATTTTAAAAACAGGGAAAACAAAAGAAAATTTAAAGACTTTCCCAAAATACATTGCGTTCTAAATTTTTTTTTTTTTTTTCAGAGTAAACCCCGTTTTTTAAACTCCGGGTTTGTGTCCAAAAGTTTACCTAGGTTGACGACCACCCCTTTGGGCCCTTTTCCAGTTGACACCCGTCAAGGGGTGCATTCATGTCATCATACTAAAGGAGGGCCTAATACTACTAATGGGGGGGAAAATTTTTCAGGGTAAAAATAAGGTTTTTGATACACGGCTTTTTTAAAATTTTTCCCCCCTAAAAAGAATGGAGAGGTTTTTAAAGACAAAAATCTAAAAAAAAAATTTCCCAAAGAGAATCACATTGAATGATTTTTAAAATTTTAAATTTGCATCTTAATGCATAAAAATATTTGACACCGCCCAAACCACAAAAATTTTCTGGCTCTCACAACCTGTTTTTTTTTTTTTTAAAGGAACCCTCCTACTCGGGACTCTTTATTTTTAAATTACTTCCCCTTTTTTGAACTCTTTACCTGTATAAATTACCCTTGCCCCTACACACTCAATCACACCCCCAACCTCTCCACCAGGGCCAAACCCAAAAAAGCTGCTAAGGACACCGGGGACAAAATTTGTAGACCAAAAAGAAGGTTTGGATGTCCCTACGGGAAACAAGCAGCTTGGGTGAAAAAGGCAAAAAATTTGTTGGCACTTTAATTAGAAAGGGAAGAAAAACAAGATGTCTTTTCAACTCCCTCGGCCCGGGATTTCCATTCCCCAAAGATCCGCCTCCTGAGTTTAAGGGTTTTGATTCAAGAAAGGGTGAGAAATCAGCCCAAACTACACGGGAGGACCGGGGCCCAAGACCCGGGAATAAGCTGGACCATATTTCTCATAGATTCCTTTATTAACACACTATGCCATCAAAAAACTAAAATCCTGCAGAGCACACAAGGTCCTCCTGCCACACCAGCACTTTTTCCGGGCCCTTTTTTGACATTCACCAAGAACCATCTGGAAATCCAGAAAGGGGGGGAGGCCCATGGGCAATAAAATCAACATTTTTGGAAATAAACCCCACCCCAAGGTGTTTAGGGAAAAAAGGATTACAACCCCAATTACACCCGACGCAACCGTGAAGCTTGGGGGGGGAAAAACATCTTATTTTGGGGGTGTTTTTTTCTGAAAAGGGGTACATGAAACTGAAACCTTAATTAAAGGGAGGATGGTTTGGGGCCATGTATCGCAAGTTTTTGGGGCCAACAACCTCCTCTCTCAGTAAAGTATTAAAGAATGGGTCAGAGCTCGTCCCTTCCAAAAAAGAGCAACTAAAGGGGTTTGGGTTTTAAGAAAGGGAATTCAAGGGCCGAGAAAGTCCCCCGGGATCTCCAGACCTGAACCCAATTGAAAAACTTTTGGGGGGGACCCAAATTCAATGTGCCCCCCCAACAGCCCTGAAACCTGCAAAAACTGGAGAAGATCTGTATGGGGGGGGGCCAAAATCCTTCTGCAGTGTGGTTGGGAAACTTGTTTAAGAGTGTCGACCTCTGAAAGGTTTCTGTACCCAAAAATTAAATTCTGTTTTTTTTAAAAGTATCAAATACTTTTTTTCAGCTTAAAAGCAAATTAATTATTTTAAAAAACAAAAAATTTGATTTTCTGGAAATTTTTTTTTTTTTTATCGTCTCTGACAAACCCCTACATTCCCTTTTAAGGGGGCAAAATTTCAAAATCCCAGTGTATCGAATTTCTTATTTTTTCCCCACTATACCTGGCACCCTCTTTTAAATATTTCCCTTTCTAATTTACACACCCTTTTCCCCTTATGAACCATTTTTTTCTAAGGGCCCAAACCTTTGGGACTTTTTTTTGACTAAGGGAAAGTATAAAGGGAACATAATATTGGGGGGGAGTTAAAATTTTTGGGTCTGCCCTTTTTCGGGGAAATTTCTCTGCTGCAGACAGGTTTGATGTAGGGATAACAAAAGGTTTTGTTTTGTAAAAACCTCTGAGTGTCCCCTAAATTTTTTCCCTCTATAGCAATTTAGATTTCCCTTATTTATGGAACAAAAACTAAATTTTCTTTTTTGGGGTTTATGGGTCATCAAAAAACCTTGAAATTTTAAAATATGCCCTTCCTTACTTCATTTTTGCACTCCTTGCGTCATTTAATTGAATAAAAAAAAAAAGAAGACCTTTTTTTATATCGTACTTTTGGGACTTTTTTATATGCAAATATTAAAAGGGTTTTTTTTTAGGTTTGGGGATTTTTTTTTGGGAGTTTTTTTACCTTACTTAGTTGCAAAACTTGTTTGATTCATACAACCCATTTAGTCAAAAACGGACCCTTTGGATCATCTGTAAGGTTTCCCAAAGGGAAAAACTGCTACTGGTTAAAAAACCCGGGAAATTTGGGGACCCTTGCGACACCCTTCACTCTACATTTAAAAGTGGTACTATTGATAACCTTTTAGTTGACAGACGACACTTGCTGTGAATTTGCTGGATGTGGGACATCAAAATGTTAGGGGGGCTTTAAGGGGGGTTTTCTCACCATGCTGTTTCACAGAACCATATCAGCTAAAGACTCCCCACTACTTTGGTTTTGGGGTGTGGTTTTTTTCCAAACAGTGCTTGCATATCATTAATTCCCGTTTTAGTTATTTAAAAGAGTGAAAGAGGTTTATAATCGGGAGTTCACAAGGGTACAACCTCTAAAAGGGGATGTTTTAAAACGGCTTATTTTGGGGGGCTTTCGGGCCCCGTATTTTGGGGGCTACGCGCTCTAATATGAGCGAAATGTCCCCAAAATTTAAGGGAATCCACAGGGTTTTCATTTGATGTGAAGAAAAAAAGGGAAAAAAAACCCGGGGGGGCGCTCCTTTTAGTGGGAAATATGTCAAAAAAGATACTGGTGAAAAACACAAATAGGTATGAACCCACCTGTACGGTTTGTGCGGCTAGTCCCAGAGGCCCCAAAATCTCATAAGCACGTTAGGGGAAAAAATTCAGTCCGCTGCGGGGGCCGTGGAACAAGTCTCCCAAAAACCCCAAAAAAAGTGGGAGCGGGTATAGACAATAGGAAATCAAAAAAAAATATAGTTCCCCGGGGCTCATCTTTTTTAAAGCTCCAAGTTATCCGATGATTTTAAAGGGAAAAAAATGTTTAATAAATAAACAGCTCATAAAAAAGGTTTTTACAAACCCCTTTTTTTAAAAAACAAAAATTTAAAAACACTAAAAGACCGCTTTTTCGGGGCCCAAACCGGCGCTACCTCAGGAATTGTTTATTTTCAGAAAATTTTCCCGGGGGAAAACATTTATTTAAAAGAATTCCCCCCCTGCCTCCCTTTTGGGCCGGGGAAAACCGGCCAAGAGAAATTTTGAGCGAAAGGAACACCCTGTTTAGCCTATGGAGAGAAAAAATAACCAATCGCTATGGATCAGCAGTTTCCCGCAAAATTTTAAAAATATGGCGCGAAATTTTTTTACCCAAAGAGTGAGCTCACGTTCTCCCAAAACCCTCGGGAGCACCGCCCTCCCCTATGTTTTTTAAACTCCACGAGCAGAGAGGAAAAACAAAAACTAGAATAAAAAACGCAAAGAAAGCTCCGATAAATATAACCCACAGCGATCCTGAAAGAGCGTGCTGAGGTATATATAAAAAGGGGGCCCCCGGGGTTGGGGCCCCTCCTAAATTTGTTTTAAATAAATGGAAGTCCACACCCAAAAACCCTTTGTTTGGGCCTAATTTTAGGGGGGCCGTCCTTTGGGACCAAAAATAAAACGAGCACCATAACCTTTAGGAAGAGTAGAAACGATGAATAGCTGGTTACAAGGAGGAGAGACTCCCCTCCCCACCCCAGTGAAGGAGCGAGAAAACACCATGGGATTTAAATCATGGTTTTTTAAACCCATTTCACGTCTAGGGTGTTTAAAAAAACTAAAAAAAAAATATTTTAACTTTGGGTTTGATTCTCATTGAGAAGCAGAGAGTTAAAAATTTGGGTTTCGCCCTTTTAGAGTTAGGGAAGCTAAATGAAACTTTTATACCAGAAAAGTCGGCTCAGTCCATAGTTGATCCGGGGCATAAAAAAACGGGGTTTTGCCAAAATCAAAAAGGGAAACGGGCATTTCCCAAAAGCATAATAGCCCAAGGGGAAATTTGCTTTAAATAGCACGGGGGTCAAATTTGGCCAACCGGGGCGGGGTTTTCCCCCTAAAAAACAGTATTCAATCTAGAGCCCCCCTTTCACATATCTCAGGGTTTTTTCTAAATGACGTCCTGCACCATAGACGGGTTTGGTTTTTGGATCCTGGGGGGCTCGACTTTTAGGACCAATAGGAACACAGCTTTTACCCCCATGTTTTTTCCCAAAGAAAAAAGTAGCTCAGTATATGTTTGGGGCTATAAAAAAGGGAGTCTCGCCCCTTCCCAGCCAATAAGAAAACGGGGGACACCTACGAAAAATTTAATGGTGCTTCACTTACCCCCCGGCGGGGTCTGGAGCATATTTGTTTCCCACTCTTTTTTAATACAACCGGGGAATGATGAATAAAATCTAATTACATGGAAAACAAAAGGCCTAGCTGGGTCCAAAAGTTTGGCTTGGAAAAAAGGGGCTCAATGTAACAACCAAAAAAATAAAAACATTTAAGTAATCCTTTTAACATATAATACAATACAGAATGTATAGAAAAGAAAAAAGAGATAATAAAACACAATAACATAAAGGGGGGGGATTTTTTTTTTAAATAGATGAGCTCTACTGCCTCATTCATCCCCTTGGGGCGAAAATGGTTTGGATTTTTAAACACCCAAATGGTTTCACACTTCTGAAAAAGCTGAAACCTTTGATTTGTGTTGAGGGGCCCTTTATTTTAATAGGAGTTTATAAATAACGTTATAAAAAATTAAAAAAGAGCCTAAAAATGAAAAAAAAATTTCGTTATTTATAAAATCGAATGTTTGTCATCTTCAGTACGTGGGCCGCACCCAAAACGACCCCCCCACATGAGACTTAAAAAGGGCATAGAGCCTTTATTAAGCGAGGGGAACCCAAACAAGTGTAAGGGGGGGCCCGTCATTTCTTGGAATATCATGACCCCAAATTTCAGTCTTTTTGAGGATAACTCCTATAGATCAAGGTTTCCCCCAACACAAATTTCCCAAAAGGTTTTTAAACTTCTACAGAAGCGTAAACCCATTGGATGTTTAAAATCCAAACCATTAAAGCCCTAAGGGGAAAGAAAGGGGGCATTAAAAGCTCATCTATTACAAAACCCCCCCCCCCTTTATTCTATTGTGTTTTTTATAATCTCTTTTTTTCCCTTCCCTATACATTCTGTATTTTATCTAAGGGAATAGGATTAAATGAAATGTTTTTTTTTATGGGTTTATACATTGAGCTCCTTTTTTTTCCCAAACCACTAAGGACCCCCGCTAGGCCTCTTTTTTTTTATGTAAATTAAAATTTTATTCTATCATTCCCAGGTGTATTAAAAACCAAGTGAAACAAATAAGCTCCAGACGGCGCGGCCCGGGGTAAAGGGAAAAAACCATTATAATTCTCGTAGATTTCGCTCGTTTTTCCCATTGGCTGAAAGGAAACCGAGACTCCTTTTGTATAGCCAAATCATAACGGAGCTACTTTCCCCATAGAAAAAACATGGTGTAAATACTCTTGTTCCTATTGGTTTATAAAATCGAGCCCCCCAGGATCCTAACCAATCCCGTCTATGGTGGGAGACCTCATTGAGAAAAACCCTAGAGGGTAAAGCTGATGGGGGGCTCTCAGATTGAATACGATGTTTAGGAAAACCAGCACGGTTGGGCCCGTTTTTGACCAAACCTGCTATAATGCAATTGCCCATTGGCTATTATCTTTGGTAAATGCCCGTCCTTTTTTATTGTTGGCAATATCATGTTTATTATTTCCCCGGATCAAATATGGGGCTGAGCCTACTTTTCTGCGTATATAAGTACATTTAGCTTTTCCCCTAACTCTATGGGCGATACCAAAAAATCAACTCTCGCCCTTTTCAATGAGAATCAACCAAAATTTATAAATTTTTTTAGTATATTAACCCCTAGACGTGAAATGAGTTTAAACACCCCTGATAAATCCATTTGAGGGGTTGCTCCCCCTCCTTTACGGGTGAGGGAGTCGAGTCTTCTCCTCCTTGTAACCCCGCTATTTATCGTGCTACTCTTCCCAATGGGAAAGAGTAAACTCTATTCTTTTTTGGTCCTAAAGGACGAAACCCTCCTAAGCTAGCCAATTTAAAGGTTTTGGGGGTGTGGAAATTCCAATTTAAAAACACATCCAAGATGCACCTACCCGGGCGTCCTTTTTTTATATATCCCCCTCAGCCCCGCTCTTTCAGTGCAACGCTTTTGGGTTATACTTATCGGGGCACTTTGCGCTTATATTCTAGTGTTTTTTTTTCCTCTCTGCTCGTGGGGTAACAACATAGGGGAAATGCGGGTCGCTCCCTGACTGGTTTTTGGGGAACGGAACTCACCCCGGGTTTTTTAAAACCCAAACGCGCCATATGTTTTTAAAAGACTGGAACTGGGTAGATCCACAGCGAAAGGGTTTGTTTTTTTCTCCCTAGGCTAACATGGGGGGTTTTCCCTCGCTCACAAACCCCTCATTGGGCCCTTTTGCCGCCCAATAACAGTGGGGGAAATTTTTTTAAATGACTGCTTTTCCCCCGGGATTTTCGTAATCACAATTTCCCCGAAAAGGGAGCGCCGGGTTTTGGGGGAGAACGCGTCCCTTAAATGATTTTAAATTTTTTTATGTTTTTTCCAAGGGTGTAAAAAACCCTTTTTTTGAGCGGTTTAATTTTTTAAACATTCTTTTTTTTCCCTTTAAATCCTCGGATCACTTTGGGGCTTAAAAAAGATTTAGCACCGGGAACTATATTTTTCTTTTTAGTTTCCCACAGTTCTCATAGAGAAAATAAGGATTAAAGCCTCCCCTCCCCGGGGGTAAAAATACGATCGTATTTGTACGCGCCCCCCCGGGGAAAATAAAAGGGCAAAGACAAAGCAGTCTATGGGGGTGGCGGATCGCCTCCCCCCCGCGTCATTTTTAAGGGGCGCGATGATCAGACAGTACGTCCCACCCTTAAGCCGTGTTAACTTACCTGGAGTGTTAATACTAGTCATAAACTTAAATAAAAAAAAAAAGCTCCTGTTCTAAGATAAAACTCCCCAGGGGGTGAAAATCACCATGGGCCAGAAGGGGCCCCTCAACAATCAATAAGAGAAAGAAACATGAAGGTGGGCAGTAAGCAAGCAAACTTGTTTAACTAGCAGAAGATAAAAACTTTATCTCCAAAACAGCAAAACTATTTTGTTTAAAAGTCTAAATTTTAAACCCTTCCCTTCATTTTTGGGGGAGAAAACCCCTTTAAGGGTAAAAGGAAAACCCAAAACAGATGACCGGGTATTTTAAATGGGTTTTTTAGTGGTCCCCCATAAAATTTTTAGGTAAAAAAAAACTTAAAGTGTTAAACCGCCCAAAATCTTTAAAATTTTCCTGTTAGTTTCAAAAGGGGTTTTGTAGGAAAAAAAATAATTTTTAACTTAAAATTTTTTAAAGCCGGTTTTGGGTTTCCCCCATAAAACCACATCCCGCTAACCCGATCGTTCTAGCTAGCTTTTCGGACTGACTGGGGGGTACAATATGAGGAGGGCGGGCACTTGCGGGCCCTTCCCCCCCATTCCCCTTTTTTGGGAGTTTTCCAAATAAGCTGAAGGGGAGCGGGGCTTTGCTAATTCGAAAAAACCCCCTAAAAAACAATTGGGGGGGGAAACCATAAGCCCCCGCCCCCTTATTGGGGAAAAACCCAAACGGTCATAACCCGTTTTAAGGAAATTTGCTTTTTAGGGAAACAAACCCCTTTGAAAAGATTGGGCATGGTCTCGCTGAATTGGGTGGCGCACTGTGTTAAACATACCCTTAACCCTTAAAAAGACCGCCCACCGTCTTTTTTGGGGGGCGGGCATTTTCCGGGGCGTTTTGTCTGCAGCGACATCTTTTGGCATCGCTGGAGACATCCCGGGGGCGGAGTTTTTTCGGGCCCCGCCAAGCGTGGGCTGTACTAAAAAACCCCCGATCCCCCAGCACAGCCCGGAGAGACACCCCCCGGGGGGTGGGGGGGAAAACCCCCGCACCCCGAAGCTTAACCCCCTTTTATTGCCGCGTAATAAGAAATCGACAACAAACCGTAATATCCTTTTGAATTAATCTAACTTTTTAAATTAAGTGTGAAATTTAAACCCGGGGGAAAAAAAAAATATATATTTTTTAAAAAAAAAAAAATGCAAAAAAAATTCTGCAATTTTTTAATAAGTAAACTTAAACTTTTCCCCCCCATAAAGTACAACCCCGTCTAGAATAAAACGAGGCCTTCTTTCCAACGGGCGTCATTGAAATAAAAAAAAAAATTTTTTTAACCCCCTTTTTTTTTTTGAAACGAAAGGGAAGGCAAAAACAAAAAAAAAACTTCTTGTCTTTAAATTTTACTTTTTAGGGCGTTTTTTTCAAAGGGGTTAAGAGTTTTTTTCATAAGTAAATACCACCAGCACTGTCTGCTTTCGGCTACCGGCCATGGGAAGTTAAAAAGGAGGGCGGCACTTGACACCGCCTCCCCATTCACCCTTTTAAGGGAGCTTCCCAAAAATAGCCAAGTGAGTGTCCTAATTTTTTTAAAGCTCCCCCCAGAAGTGAATGGGGAGGAAAACATCCCCCCCAAGCACCGCCCTCCCCCATTCACATGCAAAGGCCGGGTAGCCCCAAGCAGACGTGCTGGGTTTTTTTTCCCCCCCAGTAACTATTTTAAAACCCGCTCTCAAAAACACTCCATGGTCCCCTAAAAAAAGGAAAGGGGAAAGGGTTGTTACTCAGGGGTTTGGGCTCACAAGAACGTCGGCCATAAATGGGCCCCTTTCCGTGTCTACACCCTTTTAATCTCCTGGGGGGGTCCATGATAATTCTTATTTGAAAGTTTCCCCAATGTTGGGTTTCCCCAAGGGAAAGGCCCAAAAAATTCCTGTCACCCCCTTAGCCTTTTACACATTTGTGTTGTTGCTTTTAAATTTGGCTTACAATTAAAAAAATTTAAAAAAACTGAAAAAAAAAAACAAGGTCATACTTACAGCTCAAAGGGTAGAAAAAATAAACAAATCCTAAGGGGGGGCAACACAAGCCCCAGTCTCCTGGGAGAATAAAAACAGGGGCAGCGACTACTAAGCAGCACTCCCCACACCCATCCACTGGGGGGCAAGTGAATGATTAAAAAAATGTAACCCTTTTAAAGTACCAGTTACACCATTTTTTAGAAAAGCTATAATATTTATATGGGAATCCCAAATTGCAAAAATAGATAAGGGATACAGAGGGGGAAAAATTTTTAAAACAGCTACGTTTTTTCAGCCCATTTACGCCTCTAAAAATTCGATTTTGGGGGGGGCCCGGGCCCCGCATATTTCCCGGTGTTTCCCAACCCCCCAAAAAACTGGCACCCCCCTCTCCCCCAAATTTTAGGGCCCAAAAAAACATAATGAAAAATAGCAAATATGAAA
>JAODAL010074299.1:0-14423 GCA_025379985.1 Phyllomedusa bahiana
TAAAGCACAATAAGTCCGTTTTACCCAAGGGGAACTGGAGAACGGAGCTATCTTTAAGGGGAGTAAAGCGTAAAAATATACCACAGAAATTTGATTCCCGTCCAGACCCATTTAAAGAAGAATACAATAAACAAAAAAAAAAACAAGGGAAAATGGGGCCCAACCTCTCCATAGGAAAAAAACCCCTGTGGATTTTTTTTGAGACAAGTACAAATCCCTTCATGGTAACGAAGATCAATAACGAAGGAACCAAAACTTCTTTCACCGGGGTCCAGTTAGACCTGTGGCACGTAACGTGTAGTTAACAATAAGTTTTTCTACTCTCTAACTGAAGAGGTCAATGCTCTTTGTCCATTGTAATTTGGTTTAGTTTGAGGTAACTGGACTCCGGGGAAAGATTTTTGGCTTCCTTTGGTTGTGATCTTCATTGAACACACACCACCCCGCCACAGCCATATGGTAAATGGGGAGAATCCTGGGGCATTTTCAACCTTCAGGTAATGCTCTTTTTCGCCTCATCATTCCCCAACCCTTTTCACTTTAAGTTTTTCAAACAACCAAAGGGGGAGGTGCGAGACAAAAGAAACCTACTATAAAATTTTAGTTTTTTCACTATCACGCTTGTTTCCAAAATATGAAAAGAAAAAAATCCCAGAAAACACCAAAAATAAGCAAATAGTAATTTGTTGTAACAATGGACAAAATAGGTTTTTAAAAACTGTGAAAGCAACCCCCAATTTAACCTTGGGGAAAAAAGGGGTAAAAAATTTAAACCACTTAATTCGCACAAGAAGGCCGGGGGTAATAATTTTTTACCACTAGGACTCAACTTTTAGGCAATGTCTACACTGCTTCGGACAAAAAACGGGCCGAAAGCGGCCGTTTTTTCTTCGATGCAGGACCGCAGTTTTTGTCACCCTTTGTACAAAAAACACGGTCACTACAATTTAAGGAAGACCCAAAAAACTAAAACGCGACGTTTTATACAAATGTTTTATAATACGCCACGCTAAAGACGAGCAAGAAAGCAAGCTGTGGAGACGCTTTTATCTTTCTTTTTGCCGCTAGGGGCTCAACATCGAACGCTGCGCTTTTAAAGAACCAAAAGCGCGACAATCATCGAAACTTTTCATTAACACCGCCTTCGATGTTCAAGCCCTACAACCTTACAAGTTGATGGTTACCCCCATGTACCTGCTAAAAATGTGCTGCCAAAGAGGTGAGTTTCTTACCCTTCGCCACATCCCTATGCACCAGGGATATGGTGGAAAGTTGTTGCTGGGTACGTTTTCACTACTGTTGGGTAGTCTGCCCAACATATGACTTTGGGCAGCGACAGATGCAGCAAAAAAAGATTAACAGAAGTTTTAGTTGATTACCCGGCACTCAACACCCCCCCAGGAAAGGAACCTGTCTTTTTGACCATAGTTTTTTTAGTTGGCAAACAAAATGCTATTTTCCCAAAAAATTCAACGGTTCGTGCTGCCCCAAAAAATAAAAAAAAAACAAAGGCTGCATGCATCCAATTTGGCTTCTACAACGTTTCAGGTCACCCCATTGGTTGATATGTTTGGTGACCAAACGAATTTGAAAACTTGCGGCCCACGGTTTAATAAGCCTTGTCTGTCGCAAAAAAGCCCCGGAATCCCAAAGGAAAAAGTTGGGGATAAATACTCTTGCAAAAACATGCAGACAAATCTTTGTTGTCTTCTGTTTAAGTAAACGTAACAATCGACTGGTTGGAATCCCAGATCGAGTATGTTGCGGGTGAAAGCTGGAGAAATGTAACAGAGTTAAGTTGCCCTTTCTTTGCGAAATAACTTCATAATAACGTGAAAAAGGGGGCAAAAAGCACATGTGAAACATTTTCCCCAAAATACAAGTCACGGGAAACCCACAATGAATATTGTGGACATTTGGGCACCAGGCACAGGAAAGACATTGTAACTTGAACAGGTACAAAGGGGGGGCAACAAAGATAAAAAAAAGGGGACTGGGGACACAGTACACAGAAAAAAGGGCAAGATTAGGTTATTTATTTTAGGAAAAAAAGGGCTTCGGGGGACAAAAAAATATGTTTAAATACATCAAAGGTCAATTAAGATCTCCCAAATTTTTTTTTTTAAACACAGGACTGTATCAGAACAAGGGGGCAACCTCTAAGTTTTTGGGGAACAAAAGTTTCTACAAAACATAGAAAGGGTTTCTTTACTTTAAGAGCATGAGACTAGAATTCTCTCCAGAGGGACTTTCGGGGGAAAATTCAAAAACCGATTTAAAAAATTTTTGGGATGCATTTCTGGAGCGTAAAAATTTAAAAAATTTTTCAGTGCCCAGATTCTGGAGGGGTCATGACCAAATTTTTCGATGCCGTTTGGAGCAAAGGAATTTTTCCCCTAAAATGAGAAAATTTTGGCTTCTACCATTGGGGGTTTTTTCCCTTTCCCTCGGGATCAACACCTTAGCAAAAACAGCGAACTTAATGGCACTTGTCTTTTTTTTTAGCCTTACAAACTATAAAAATAGTTTGATTGCCCATTTTAACCCAAAAACTCAAGCATCATGAAGATACTTGTTTTCAATTTGTTAAACCCCGCCCCATCCTGGTCACTGTTTGGGGGACACCCCAAGCCCGGGGTGCAGCTGCGTATAGTCATGGGGTCAGTGATACCACCCCCCCCCTGAGGTTCTGCCATGTCAGCAGTCATTTAGGCCGCCACTTACGTGGGACATCTGATTTTTAAAAAAAAGTTTAAAGTTTTGTTTTAACCAAACACGTGATAATCGCCCTCCTCCATATCACCGGGGTCAGGGCCTCACTGTCTGGGGAAAGGCTTCATATTGCTCTTCTCACCTGATCATCAAATCCTTCATCATTTTAACATAAAGGGGTTTTCCCAAAATGGGCATTTCGATGTATCCACAGCGTCCCCCATAAATGTCTGATAGATGAGGGTCTCACCTCGGAGAACAAGACCCGACCCCATAGAGATGGGGCCACTGCATCCAGGTGGGGAATGAGCAGAGAGGTGCCACACATGTGCAGGGGTCTCTCCATTTACTTCTGTAGGAGTTACAGATACAGTTGAGCGTGGCCACCATAGGTGGTGCCCTCATCTTTCAGACATTATGGAATATCCTGTGGATGTGTTGGGAACACCCTGTATCCATGTAGTCATGGCTCTGAGAAGCTGCTTCTCCTCTGCCCCCAGAGGTTGTCTATGTCACACATGATGTGGCCCCTGCATGATTTCGGACCCTTCCTTTCTCCATAAAGGCGCCTTCAGTACTAAAACCTTCCAGTTAATCCAGTTTTCTCATACACAGTGTTCCTTCTTATCAAGGATGGACATGGACAAGAAGATCACTAAAAGAATACTAAACTTCACCTTGGAGATCATCCACCTGGTGACCGGAGAGGTAAACGTTTCTATATTTCTATATGAAAGAAGAGAAATAGGAGGAATCCAGCGTCTTGTGTAAGAGCTTCAGGAGCCTCCAAGTGATGAACTAAGCAGCGGAAAACCTGCAGATCAGCCCCCAGTATGGTCAGTTATGTATCATGGGAACCAGTGCAGCCATAGTAATGTTATGGGAGTAATGAGAATGGTGAGTAGCTCGTTATACTAGGAGGCCCAGAGGAGCCAAGGGGATCAAATAGTCTGGTTCAGCCTGGAGGGATTGGTTTATTTCACTAGTTCGTCAATTACATTAAAATATAGGCAGTGTCGGACTGGGGTCCCCTAGGGCCCACAGGTGGAGTTGGCTCTAGGGGCCCCCACCCAGTTGAGCTGTTTCTGGGTGGAGTTTATTTTAGGGGCCCACCCTACAGCATGACTGTACATGCCTCCTATACTCTGCTCCTAGCTTTTTGCCTATCTTGCTATGCTTTTCTGCCTCTTCTGAGGATGTATATGCTGAAAAAAAACAGTTCCAGGTCTGCCATGCTCAGGGGCCCATCGGGGGTTTCCCCTAGTCCCCTGTGGGTCAGTCCGAGCCTGAATCTAGGAGATGACAGTGAAGAGCACATGGTCCATCTTGACGGCTCTTACGTTGTGTCCTTCTTATTTATATCTTAGTACAGACCCATGTTGATCCCAGGCAGGTTTACAATCCCTGTTGATTTTCGAATCACATTTGTAAAGGTTTCCGCATTGTCCTTTCTTTCCTCCAGACAATATAGTTCTTTTAGTCTCTCCTGATCAGTTTTAGGCTTAGGACCTTGTAGCCCATCTTAGGACCCTTCTATTTTACCAATGTTTGTAACTGATTTTCACAACGAACTTCAGTATTCAAGATGTGGGATCACTAGAGCTCTGCACAGCGAGTTACACTCTCCCTCTTTCTATATATAGAGGAAAAGTAAGGTCACATCTGGAGATTTCAGCAACACAAAGACACCAATAACATAGATCTGGCTTGAGGACAGGCACAAAATGGTGGAAGGTCTTCAGCTCTGGAAAGGAACTGAAAACAACTCCATAATGCCAGTCATGTGCACCAGCAGTCACTTAAGGTCTTCAGAGATTTTAGGTGTTCGTTAGGGTAACAAGGCAAAACTCTCAAAGTTTAAAGCTTTAATATAAAAGATACAGTACTTAGTTACAAAAATTGCTAAATAAGACATACATTAACCGGTTACGGTCATCGGCACCGGCGCAGCAGATCCGACGACCGGACACGGTGGTCGGGAGCCCTGTGAAGGCTCCTGTCACTTACCCTGGCCGGTTTGCCCCACTTCTGTCCGCAGACAGGACGTGGGGAAACCGCCATCTTTGTACACCCTAATGCATTGCCTATGCAATGCATTAGGTTGTATTAACAATCGCACCCCCTAGTGGTCAAGCACAATAGGGGGACTAAATGTTACAGTAAAAAAAAAAAATAAAGTTTTAAAGTACAAAAAAAAAAGTATTAAAAGTTCAAATCACCCCCCTTTCTCCATTTTACAAATAAAATCATTACAATAATAAAAAAGTTACACATATTTGGTATCGCCGTGTCCGAAAAAGTCCGATCTATAAAAATATAACATCATTTATCCCGTATGCTGAACACCGTAGAAGAAAAAAAAATTCCAAACGCCACAATTGCGTTTTTTGGTCATTTTCCGTCACTCAAAAAATGGCATAAAAGTGATCAAAAAAGTCGCATGCATTCCAAACTGCTAGCAATAAAAAGTACACTTCAGCCCGCAAAAAATGCCCCTTCACTGACATCTGTAGGTGTTAGTACAAAAAAGTTATTGGTCGCACAAAATGGCGCCGTGGCGCAAATTTCAAGAATAGAAAATGTTTGGAATTTTTTTACGGTACCAAAACATAACGGAAATCCAAAAATGTTTGTTTTGCCGGGATGCATAACAACCTGTAGAATACAGATAAACACTATATTTACCGAAGATTGAACGCCATAAAAGCAAAACCCCCGCAAACATGGCGAAAATACATATTTTTCACAATTTGTCCCACTTGGAATTTTTTTGCGGTTTCTCAGTATATTCTAGAGTATAGTGAATAACACCAGTAGACAGTACATCTTGTCCCGCAAAATAAAAGCCCTCATGTGTCTATGTAGGTGGAAAAATAAAAAAGTTATGGCTTTCAGAGGCGAGGAGGGAAAAACGAACGGGTCCCCAAACAAAAAACGCCTGGTCCTTAAGGGGTTAAAATGTGCAGAACAGTATGAATATAAATGGTATAAAATAACCAAAAATAGACTTTGACCAATTTGAGCAGTATAAAAAGATTCCGCTGAGGAGTGCAGCATTGAAGACAAGCGGGCAATTTCTGCATCTGACATTGATTTTTTTTTTCCCTATAGGTGTTTTATGGAAACTCAAAAAAAAACCCTCCTCCTGCTTAGGTCACAGAAGGGTTTACTAATTACATGCAGGTGACACTAAGGGAGTCATAATCCCAGCTTCGGTCACAACTCCTTATAGTCTATTACCACAAAGTTCCCCAGTATGAATTTACCAACCCGAGCATGCCAAATATGAATATGAAAGATTAATAATTTGTACCAATTTCCGTTTCTGTGGTTTCCTAAAGACACAATTTTCTTGAGCAACACAGGAGGTGTGGCTGGGTGCCTGGCTCATAACCTCATAAGTGAGTCATGGGAAACGTGGACTATGGTCAAGATTTGCTTAATGTATAATTTTATTTATTGTCCTATGTCATGTGCTCAGCTGTGGAAAGGTCATGGGGACAGTTTGTCTGCTTGTTTGTATTCTTCTTCCACCTTTCCTACTTAACAGGTCCATGCTAATTGGCATACCTGACAAAAGGGCCCATTAGGATTGGCATGCTAAATATCCCACACTGATATCAATGACTGCAGGAATTTCATGAAAAGATCTATCATTTTCCGAACACCCCTCTCTTTTATGATGTGGCATGTGAAACTGACTTGGAGGTGATTTTATTAGTCCATCTACACAAAGCAAGTAGTCCAGGTGAGAGAACCTTTCTCCAACACTACTGGGACCATTCTCCAATGCCCTGGCCAATGATCCTCTGGTGCCCTGCAGAACACGATACATTACACAAGACCCTTATATATAAAACAAGACATCAAAGGCTTAAAGGGGTTTTGCCACGATCTAATGTTGACGTGGGATCCTCCAAAATGGGTATTTAATCACTTTTCTAATTATATGTCTTTAAAAAAATGAAGCCGCTGAGAGCTATAGCCTGACTTACATGCCCTATTACATGCCTGACAGTTTCCATTAGACATGACCAGGAGCTGATCTGGCCGCGCTTGTGGTGTTTGCACTTCTTATCTGATGACAGGGAACATGAACAAGGTTTGAAGGGACTGGGGAGAAAAGATCCTGTTTCTTTTGTATAGAGAATCCACTGGTTGTAATGTAATTATCTGAGTAAACATGCAGACGTCCCTGCTCAGCCTCCCTCCCCCCATGCAGCAGTTTGTGGACAAATGACAGACGCTGCCTGCTCAGAGCTTATCTTCTCTCCTGAGCAGATAAGAGGGAGAAACTTGTGCACAATACAGTTATCCCCTGTCGATTAGCCAAATAATATGTTTGCTCAAGTACAGAGACTGAATATCAGGAACGTGCATGGAGGTGGAGCGATGACATCACAGAGGAGGTACTTGTTTTTTTTAAACACAGAAACACAACACCCCTTTCTCAAGCCTCAAGAGGGGAGTATCAGCCTGTTAGATAAGGAACTCACTTCTTGGCAAAACCCCTTTAATTTCTTGACAAAAAACAGGAGGAGAGAAGTAAAGTGGGGACATATTAAACTGCCATGTGATCATACCCTAAAAAGGGGCAGCCAGCAATGAAGAGGATTCTTTACTGTAAGAGCAGTGAGACTATGGACCTCTGTTAGAGGAAGTTATCAGGGGAAAGTCACATGCTCAGAAGTCCACAAACTTTTTGTCCTGGACGTCTCTCAGTGCAGGAATAATATCAGTTCTAGTCACAAGATTTCTGGGAGATCGGTCACTGATCCAGGGATTCTCTCCATACACAGGATTACACAGTAGTGAAGAAGACGTCAGGTGACTGTGTGGCCCAGCAGCTGTCCCTTGTGTCAGAGGATGGAGCCGGGGCCCATCATAGAGCCTCCCCCACACTCACTGATACATGAGAGGCAATAACAAAGATCCTAGAACTCACCAACAAGATGACGGAGCTGTTGACTGGAGAGGTGACGTGCTGCTGCTGGAATGCTGGGACATTATACAGTAACACCACTGGAGGGTCTGGGTGATGACCGAAATCATTTTGTGTGTCAGGTCCTATAAGGTGTCAGGAGGTCGCTGTCTATTTCTCCATGGGGAGTGGGAGTATTTAGAAGGACACAAGGGATTGTACAAGACGTCATGATGGAGGATCTGGAGAAACACCGGCCTTTTATGTCACAAGTAAGGAGATAGATCTGGGTTATCTTGCCTAAAATTTTGGGGTGCAGGACGGCACTGGCGGCCATGTTGGAGATTTAAAGGGAACGTGTCATCAGAAATAACCTATTGTTTATGTTGTGTTTTTATATTAATTTGAGCTTCCTGAAAGAGCCAAATTTTTAAAATTTTACATGTTATCTTGAAGATGCTTTTACCCTGTAGTTTTTTTAAAAATTATTATTATTTTTTACATCTTTCATTGTGAAGTATACGTTACGGTCGATTTGCTACCTGGGGGTGACATGATGCCCAATTTATATAATTTTTTTATAAGTTTTGTTTTTTTAAAGTTTATTCATCACTTTATCCTGATAGTCATAATTTTTTTTTCCTGGATGAGCTGACATTTCTTTGGCACCACTTTGGTGTTTATATGACTTTTTGATCACTTTTTATTTCATTTTATGTGCTGCAGGATGAACAATAATTAATTTTTTTTTTATTTGTTAAGGTTAAATGATGTGAGCAATTTATAGGTTAGGTTGTTATGCACTTGGTAATACTAAATATGAGTACTTCTTTTTTTTTTTTAATCTTTTTTTGGGGTAATTTGGCATTTATTAACGGGAAAATGTTTGTATTTGACTTTGTGTGTGTTTTGCATCAATTTTATTTTACACCTCATTTAAAAAAAAAATATTTATACTTGTCCCCACAGGGGACTTGACTCATCAATCTTTAGATTGCTTTTAGAAAATATAGGAGTACGGTACGTCGAAGCAACCAGGAAGCCTTTGATAGGCTTATAGGTTGTCAAGGCAGAAATCGGCAACCCACAAATGCGCTGCATTTGAAGACAGAGGGAGCTCCTACACTCTGTTGTTTCCTTGCCTGCCACAGTCGCAATTGACCATGTCCCCTAAAGGGTTAATCAACTGCAACTGTATTACCGGCCACACAAGTACAAGGGTTTCTCCAATTCTGTATGAGTTACAGACACATTACAGCGTGGCCCCCCATGTCTGTAATGTGACAGACATTATGGAACATCTAGATGTTTTGGGAACACCCTGTATCCATGTGGTGAGAACTCTTAGAAGCTGCTTCTCCTCTACCGCCAGAGGTTCTCTATGTCACACATGATGTGGCCCCTGTATGATTTGGGGCCCCTCCTTTCTCCATAAATCCGCCTGCAGCACTAGACCCTTCCAGTTCATCCAGTTTTCTCCTATTCTCATTCACAGCGTTCCTTCTCCTGAATGACCCACCAAGGATGGACACAGACAGGAATGAGATCAGCAGAAGAATATTAGACCTCACTTTGGAGATCATCCATCTGGTGAATGGAGAGGTAAACTTTCCCAATATTTCTATAATCTTTATTATCTGTTAATGATAGAAGAGAAAATCCATAATAGGAGGAATCCAGCGTGTAAGAGCTCCAGGAGCTTCTAAGTGATGAACTGAGTAGCGGAAAACCTGCAGCTCAGCCCCCAGTATGGTCAGTTATGTATCATGGGAACCAATGCAGCCATAGTAATGTTATAGGACAAACGACAATGGTGAGTCGCCTGTTATACCGAGGAGGAGAGGGTCGGGATGAGCCAAGGGAATCAGATGGTCGTGTTCAGCCTGGATGGGCCAAGGGAATCGGATGGTCTGGTTCAGCCCGGAGACAAGGGAATCAGATGGTCGGGTTCAGACCGGAGGAGCCAAGGGAATCAGATGATCGGGCTCAGCCCGGAGGAGCCAAGGGAATCAGATGGTCGGGCTCAGCCCGGAGGAGCCGAGGGAGTAAGATGGTCGGCTTCAGCCCGGAGGAGCCGAGGGAATCAGATGGTCGGGTTCAGCCCGGAGGAGATGAGGGAGTAAGATGGTCGGGTTCAGCCCGGAGGAGCTGAGGGAATCAGATGGTCGGGTTCAGCCCGGAGGAGCCGAGGGAATCAGATGGTCGGGTTCAGCCTGGAGAAGCCGAGGAAATCAGATGGTCGGGTTCAGCCCGGAGGAGTCGAGGGAATCAGAGGGTCGGGTTCAGCCTGGAGGAGCCAAGGGAATCAGATGATCAGGTTCAGCCTGGAGGAGCCCAGGGAATCAGATGGTCGGGGTCAGCCCAGAGGAGCCAAGGGAATCAGATGGTCGGGTTCAGCCTGGAGGAGCCAAGGGAATCAGATGGTCGGGGTCAGCCCCGAGGAGCCAAGGGAATCAGATGGTCGGGGTCAGCCCGGAGGAGCCAAGGGGAAACAGAATGGTCGGGTTCAGCCCGGGGGGCCCAAGGGGGAATAAGGCGGGTCACCCCGGGGACCCAAAGGGAATCAGAGGGGGTTTAAAAAACCCGGAGGAGCCAAGGGAATCAGATGGTCGGGTGCAGCCTGGAAGACCCCAAAGGGAAAATGGTCGGTTTCAGCCCAGAGGGCCAAGGAATCAAAAGGTGGGTTCAGCCCGGAGGACCGGGGGAATCAGATTTTTTGGGTTCACTTGGGGAAGGTTTGTTTATTTTTTTGAAAAGGAATAGAAACATAGGGATGCACTAAAGGGGAAAAGCACATGCCCCATCTAGTCCACTCTTATACTGTATGTCCTTTTTATTTTAGGATACATACAAGTTTATCTCGGGCAGTTTACAGTCATTCACTATTGATAATCCAACCACATTTGCAAATGTTTCCTAATTCTCCTTTCTCTTCCCTGTAACATAAGTAAAGGTTTCCATATTGTCCTTTCTTTCCTCACAGGTAATACTGTTTTTTTTAGTCTTTTCCGTTAAGTTTTGGACTTAAGATCTTGTCGCTCATTTTTGGACCTTTCTATTTCACTTATGTCTTTTGTAAGTGAAGTAAGTGATCAAAATTTCTAGATGTGGGGTCACTATATGTCTGTATATTGGGGTCACAATCAATTTCTTCTGAGGTCGGAATGCTGGGATCACATCTGGAGGTTTGACAAACAAAAAATAAATAAAAATAGATCTGGTTAAAGGACCAACTTCAAAACCGGTGAAAGGTCTACAGCTCAGTGGCACCACCCTCTATTATTTTTACATATTAAACCATATTTATGCAATTTCTTTGTAAAAATTTTGGTTGGTTTTTGTTTTGTCTTTAATATTTTTAAAGTTCCCCTCTATCTGGTTTGTCTTGACTTAGGGAATTTAGGAATTGTTGAATTGGGCCTTTTAGGCCCCCTTTAAAATTTTCCCAAGAGAGGTAAGGGTCCTAAGCAGGACCTTGAGAGAGGGGTTTAAAGGGTTCCCGAGCCCCGGACCTTGAGGGGGGTAAGGGTCCCCGAAAAAGGAAATTTATGAGCGTGGTAAAGGGGCCTGAAAAACCCCCCCCCCCCCCCCCCCCCCCCGGACCGATGAGCGGGGGGTAAGGGTTTTGGGCAGGACCCGATGAGGGGTGGTAAAGGGTTCCCGAGCGGACCTGGAAAGAGCGTTTTTTAAGGGGGCCCGGGGGCAGGACCCGAAAGAGGGGTGGTTTAAAGGGGCCCGAGCAGGAAACCCGGGTGAAACATTTAAAAAGCTGTTAAAACTTCCAGAGGGAAAAAAAATCCCCCCCTTGGGGAGGGAAAACCCAATTTAAAAATTTTCTGGGTGAAGGTTTTTCTTGCCATTCGAAACCCCAATGATGGGTTTGGCATAAAAAAATGGCCCTTTTGGGGAAAAAAGGAGGAGCTCCACCCGCGCCCTCCTTTTTGGAAAAGTAAATTTTTCCCAGTTCAATGTTTGATCGCAGGGCCTAAGCCCAAATTTGGGAAAGGGGGTTTTAAAAATTTTCCCGTGCAGACAAAAAGATGAACCTCTTTTTTGGGGTTTCTGTGAACCCCTGTATACATGCAGCCCCCTCAGTGACAGGGCGGGAGAGGGTCAAATAGAGAAAAAGAAGATTTCCTACCTTTAAAAAGTTTTTTTTTAGCTATGGGGGCCCTTTTGGGCCCCCTTTTTTCCCTCACATTACAGCAGTTCTACGTTTTTTCCATTGATGGGGCTATATGTTGTGTGGGCTTGTTTTTTTGGGGCAAGGGCCCTTTTTTAAAACCTTTCCTGATGAGCTTTTTTTTTGGTCACCTTTCTATTTATTTTCAAAGGGGTGGGTTTCCCAAAGGCCATAAATGTTTTTTCTCGGACATTTTATTATTTTTTTTTTTTTTGCAGCGTTTGTTTTGTTAAAAAATACATAATGTATATATAATTTATTGGAAAAACCCCCCAAAAAAATTTTTTTTCATGGGAATGGGATAAAAAAAACAACTGGGGCCCCTTTTTTTGGCTTGTTTTTATGGGTTCCCGGTGTGGATAAAATTTTTTCAAACTATTTTCTGCATGTAAGCCAAAAACCCAAGACACCAAAAATTTTTATTATGGTTTTTTTTTCATTTGGGATTTTCAAAAGATGTGCCGACAGGGCCCCCCGCTTTGGATTTTTTTCTTTTTGGGACGGCCGTTGCAAACAAAAAACGTGGTTTTTAGCCCAAAATTTCTTTTTTATTTATCTTCACCGTTTTGAACCTGGGGAAAACTCTGCTCTTTTTATTTATTTTCCCGGCCAACGGGCCCCTAGTCAGTGTCCCCCGCATAAAGGCTAATTAACTTATTTCCCCTTTCCAAAACTTATTGATTTACAGCCTTGTATTCCAAAAACCGGGGCTTTTGTTGCTTTCCCTTTTCACCCTTTTGTTCTTTGTTCCTTTGGTTTGGGTTTAAAAAAGGGTTCCCGTGCCATTTCTCCTTGCCTGCCCCTTTTAAGGGGAAACCTTTTTTTGCCGGGAAGTAGCCTGTTACTCTTTCTTGCTTTTCCTGTTACCTGAACCCTTTGGGTTTTACTACCAACTACTCCCCGCTTAAGTGTTCTGTAAATGCTTCTCCCCATGTTGGTGAAACCCGCAGTTTTACCTTCCGAAATTTTGGGGTTTTTGTTAGTGTGTCTGTGTCTTGTGTATTTTAAAAACTTTGTGTATGGCGCAGTCTTTGGGTTTGGGGCCCACATGTTTAAAGGGTCAGGCCCCCCCCCAAAAACCAGGGACAGTAGGTTGGGAACCCGCGGCAGGGCCTCACTAGTCGGTTTTTTTCTTGTGTTGCCCCCCGATGGTTCCTCCCGGGGTTTTACCATTTTAAAAAAAAAAAATTCCTTTTTTTAAATTTTTTTTTTTTTTTTTGCTAGAGGAAAAGGGGAGGATTTTAGTTTTAAATTTTAATTTTAAAAGGAAATGCCCAAAAATTTTTTTTTTTTTAAAAAAAACGCCCCTTTTTTGACAGAATAGTCCATATTAAAATGTAATTATAAAAAGGGCATGCCAACATAGAAGAGTATTCTTTACTGTAAGAGCAGTGAGACTATGGACCTCTCTGCCAGAGGAAGATATCATGGAGAATTCCAAGCTCAGAAGTCCACACGTGTCCTGGACGTGTCTCAGTGCAGGAATAAATTTTTCTAGTCTTTAGATTTCTGGAGATCGGTCACTGATCCAGGGATTTCTCTCCATACACAGGATTACACAGTAGTGAAGAAGATGTCAGGTGACTGTGTGGCCCCCAGCAGCTGTCCCTGTGTGTCAGGAGGATGGAGCCGGGGCCCCATCATAGAGCCTCCCCGCACTCACTGATACATGAGAGGGACAATAAGCAGAAGATCCTACAACTCACCAACAAGATGATGGAGCTGCTGACTGGAGAGGTGCCGCTGCGCGGAATGCTGGGACATTATACAGTAACACCACTGGAGGGGTCTGGGTGATGACCGTATCATTTTGTGTGTCAGGTTCCTATAAGGTGTCAGGAGGTCGCTGTCTATTTCTCCATGGAGGAGTGGGAGTATTTAGAAGGACACAAGGATCTGTACAAGGAGATCAAGATGGAAGATCTGGAGGATCACCGGCCTCTTATGTCACAAGGTAAGGAGATAGCATAACATTTTTACAAATGCTCCTGTATTATAGACCTCCACCCACTGTTATCTTCATTCCTCTTAGTTATGTCCACCTACTGTGCCAAGGCTAGTGGTCGCACAGGCTCAGTAGCTCAATCAGATCTCCTAGATGATATTGTACATAGGATGTGGAGTGATTACGCCTGTTCCGCAGTTCAGTCCATGCACTGGAGGGAGGGTTCATATTACCAGCATGGGCACATAACGTGGGCTTTCTGAGACAGAATAAAAGACCACCGTCGGAGCCAAAACAAGAAGGTGACTTCAGTATCTAGGCAGAAGTGATTTCTTTAAAAGATTCTAGTTGCAAAATAGTTCTAGATTCCAATATCCAACAGAACTAATCAATCTAAGTGGGTGGCAGCCAAAATTAAACTAACTTTATAATAGAAATGAGCCCTGGATCAGGAGTGCCTGTAGGGTATCCATATTTGGCAGGCCACTCATAAGTGGCGCTCCACCGAATTGACCCAAATGCAGTATGATAACCATTGCCTTCATCACCCATCCTATACCCACTATAGAAAGCAGCTGATTTTTTAACTACATTCTGCAAATGACAAATCAATTGAATCTCTTCTTCTTGGCTTTCTGTCTCCACTTTCCCTTTTTTTTAAT
>JAODAL010074300.1:0-14423 GCA_025379985.1 Phyllomedusa bahiana
TGGCAACTAGGCCTTGTTTGCACTGCTTTAACAGCAGTCAGAGAGATACTTTACAGCAGCTTCATGCACATAGGAGTCTTTTTTTTTTCTAATTCCAAACTTTCTTTCAAAATCTATCCTTACACACGTAAAGACCGGGGAGAATAAACATATTGAACAGGAGTACATGGTAAAAGAAAACATCCGAAATAAGTCTGCAAAATGCAATAGACATATGCACAGAGAGCTCAGGTAGAGCTATACATATATACCACTATGGCAGACCAGCTAGCATAGTATAGGTCTCCTAGTTACATGAAAAGCATAAACCTGGGGACTCTGAGACAGATATAGGAATAATTAACATAAACACAACAAACTATTCGCTGTCTGCACACTAATATAGGAAAAATGTATCGAAAGGTGTTGGCTGGCGCGGGCCCCACACCAGGGGCAGAAAAAAGAAGCAATCATCCCAGAGAGGGAGTAGCCGCCCAACTACCAACCAGTGGGGCTATACGCAGGAGGCAAACTCAGGGGAAGCTGTAAAGGCAATCCACGCGCCCCAAGCCCGTCCGTATCTTTCTCTCCCCTCTATGTTGTCCAGCCTCAGTTCCTCCATGCGTTGGAGGAAAAAGATCTCCTTAAACCAGTCAGTCAAGGAAGGGGGGGTCGCCGAACGCCAGAGTCTCGGGATTAGGACTCTCGCTGCTACCAACATGAAGATGATGATATTCCCCTTTAAATTCGAGATTGCCGACGGGATCATGGATAGCAACAAGACCGCTGGGTCGTTCTGCAGCTGTATACCTGTCACGCTTTTTATGATAGCGATCACCTTCTCCCAGAAGGGGGAGATAATCGGGCAGCTCCACCACACATGCCCCATCTTCCCATCAGCTTGACCACATCTCCAGCACTGTGGAGATACTGCCGGGTAAATCCGGTGCAACAATGCAGGGACCCGATACCATCGGGAGATGATTTTGAAATTGAGCTCCTGAAGACGACAGGAGATTAGCGATTTATATGATAACGTATAAGATTTCGTCCAGTCGTCATTCGATATAGATCTTTGAATGTCCCGCTCCCAGGCCAGCTGATGGGGAGGGGGTGCCTGGGTCAGTCCCTGCACAATAAGGCGATATGTTTGTGAGAGGAGATGGGTCGGGAAAACATCCCGGGCGCAGAGGATCTCAAAGGGTGTTAAGGCTCGGTGCAAGTTTAGTTTTACATTATTAAGCATATAAAAGTGTTGGATCTGCATCCACCGCAACCAATCAATTGACCCCATCCCACTCACCCGGGCGATTTCCCCCCAAGTCCTCAAGGAGGAGAGGGTGAGAAGGTCCCTGAAAACAATGGGTTTGGTGCCTCTACCAGGTCTTAATGCCGCAAGCGCAGGGTTACCAATGACCGGGGTCAATGGACCGTTGGCCCAAAACAGGTCCAGCTGCGTACCATATGCCCTCCACATAAGCAGCGTTACTTGTGCGACCCACGGGAGGGATACAATGCGGGATTTGGGGAGAAACTCCTCAGCCGTCCATGGCAGTGCCGTCAGCGGTGCCTCACACAATGAGGCTTCCAGCGAGACCCACAGTTTGGAGTGCCTATGATGGAACCAGTCCAGTATTCTAACAGTGGAGGCCGCCAAATAATAAGCTTTTATGTCTGGCAGGGATAGGCCCCCCTCCTCTCTTGGTCTAATGAGCGTATTTCTTGCTATTCTAGGCTTCTTCCTACCCCAAATAAACACACTGATGGTCCTTTGGAGTGTTTTAAAAAAAGGAACCCGGGAGGAGGAGGGGTATCGTCTGGAACAGATACAAAAGATGGGGGAGGATATTCATCTTCACTATGTTGATACGGCCGATCCATGAGAAGTCTCGCCTATCCCAGCACGCTAGATCAGAGGAGAGAATGGCCATTATGGGGGCAAAATTCAAATCAAAAGTATTCTGCAAATCTCCCGGAATAGTAACCCCCAGATATTTAAAGGACTTTTGCGCCCATAAAAACGGAAAGGACTGCTTCAACCTTCCCACCTCCTCACTTCCCAGATTAATCCCCAAAGCCACACTTTTCTGAAAATTAATCTTAAAGTTACTCAGGGAGCCGAAAGTCTCAAGCGTCTTCATTAAAACCTGGAGCGAGGTGGCAGGTTGGGTCAGATAGAGCAAGATGTCGTCAGCGAAGGCCGAACACTTGTACTGCACGTTTCTACACTGAAATCCCCTGATGTCGGGGTTGTTTCGTATAGATTGCAGGAGGTGTTCCATCGTGAGAACATATAAAATGGGAGAAAGGGGACATCCCTGACTGGTGCCATTCCCAATATTGAAGCTGGCAGACAGAGAGCCATTGACCCTAACCTGGGCGTGAGGATGCGAGTAAAGAGCCATAATTCGCTGTAACATCACTGGCTCAATACCTAGATCCTCCAGCACCGCCCACATGTAATCCCAGTCCACTCGGTCAAACGCCTTCTCGGCATCTAGAGATAGTAGCATAAGGGGCACCCCACACGTCCTAGCCTGGTGAATGAGTGAGAAGGTCTTCATGGTGTTATCCCTAGCCTCCCTAGTAGGGACAAAACCCCACCTTTCCCCGAATGCAACCCAAATCCCCATTATCTCAAAACGTCTACCCAGCTAACAGCTGGCGAAAAGTTTAGTATCCATTTGAGGATGAAATGGGTTCGTAGCTAGAACACAGAGAGAACCTTACCCTCATTGGATCACTGTTATAATGCCACCTAGGAAAGGCTTGCGAGAAGGGGCAGGAGGAGCAACCGAATGAAGGAGGCTAATAACGGGCCTACTAATTCGTCAGTTAGGACCTTGAAAAACTTACTGTGTTACCATCGTGGCCTGGACTTTTCCCGCCGGCAATTTCACTAATGGCAGCTTTTTAAGATCCTCTGCAGTGAAAGGCCTTCCATACAAGTTAGTCTGTCAGATTGAACCCGAGTATGTGCCGAGGCCCATCAGGAAGTCCAATCAATCTAGACCTATTCTTCCCGAGGGGGCAGTCCTGTGGTATGTTATACATCTTTTGAAAGAACAAGTGAAACGTTCTAGGATATCAGGGGTCTTATGTACCAACCGCGAGGCCAGTTTCACCGCCGGAACAAAAGCGCGGCTCGCTTATCTCTCAAAGCCTCGAGCAAGCATTCTAAGCTCGGTTTAATGCTCCATTGGTAAAAGGTGTTCGCAAATAACTGCTTGTACCAATCTTGTGCTTCAGGTCAAGAAGCCTGAGGATATCGTGTCGTGTTTGCAACAAGAGCCTAAGATCTTCCTCTCTGCCCTTGTGAGTCATTTCCAATATTTCTAGCCTATTCAGAAGAGTCTTCAGCTTCAACCGCACCTCTTTTTTCAGTCGAGGATCCAATGCTTAATAAAACCCCTCTCAAAACACCTTAAGGGATTCCCATTTAACATGGGGGGGCGAAAACCGAGGGATCGGCAGCAGGTCAGTTAAGAAGTGTCTAGTAATTTTTAATAACGTCCGCTAGACACAACACAGTAACCTTCTAGCAGAGATCTAAAGCTTCCAAGCGAAGGGCCACGGCTCTCATCGGCAAAGCAAAAGTGCAACATACCGGCGCGTGGTCCGAGAGGAGGATATACCAAACTCAGCTTGACCCTCTCGTACAACAAAGAATGTGACCAAAAATAATAGTCTATCCTACTATAAAATATTGTCGGGTGCGAATAAAACGTGTAGTCGCGAACCGTGGGGTTTAGTATGTGCCAGATGTCGCACAGTTGCATGTCCCGAAGCAGCCTCTTAATTCTATTTAATTTGGTAAAAGAGAGGGAAGTTCTCACCCGAAAAGGGAGTCACCGTAGGCTGCAATGCAAGATTAAAATCGTCCACAATAAGATTAATGGGCCTAGGGAGGAAGCGATCAACTCATCCAACACAAGGGCCAGAAAGGAACCTGACCCTGATTAGGATCAATAGATTTAGCAATTGTATACGGGGCAACCAGCCTATGTCTGCACCCTCACAAAATATAAGCGTGCCTCGGGTCCTCCTCAACCTCTAAGATTCTCAATGAGAGCGACTTCAACTGAAAAAAATCGCAACCCCCTTATCTTTGGCCAGAGGTGTTGCTGGAATGGCACCAGGAGGGGATAATACCTATCACGTATGAACCTAGCGTGACTCTTGAGAAGATGCGACACCTGGACGCACAGGATATGCGATCTACCTTTATGCATGTTATAAAGAATACACAACCTCCTCTCCGGGACATTAAATCCCTTAACATTAAGGGATGATACAGTGGAACTATCCATGACCTAAAAGCCACAGGCGGCCCCCCGCACGGGACCCCACCACCCCACACGCCAGTCGGGACGAAGGCAGACTGCACATACATGAAACCAAAAGGTTTAAACAAAGCTGGCCATGAAAAAGAGCCAGCGAATGAACACTAACATTTCGTAGCAGACAAACTGCAGGGGCTAGACATCGGGGTCCTAGCCACCATCCTACATGTGGACTGTGGCTTGCAGCGAAGGTCGCACGTGAGAGAGCATCCAAAAAAGTTCGCGATAAACATTTTTCCACACATTTTTACCACAGCCATTGTAGGGATGTTCAGGAACGCACACGAGACACGGACAAGTGGTGCCCTGACACTGATCCCAGCCTCAGTCCCTGCTTTGGGGACCCGACTCCTTAACAGGCCGGCCCCACCAGAAGACTGAAGGCTCACACTGAGCAAGCTGGCACAGTACAACGCAAACAAACAAAGAACACAGAACCAGTAGACGTTTCATCCAAGTCAATAACGTGGCAGGCAGCGCGTACAGAATCAGTGAGGCAAAGGAGAAACCAAAACAAGCAGATACAAATAGCACAGAGAAACAACCACTAATACAGGCCTAACTAAAAGGCACGGATATAGGCAGGCATAAGAAGAGGAAGCGCGGTCTATATATAGAAAGGGTAGAAGTAAGAGGAGCTAGGATAGTTGGAAAGGACCCTGTCAATCCATGGAGCTGATTAACCCCTATTGATGCTGGAGGATTTTCTGGCCCAAGGCATCGACCAGAAACAATCAAGGTACGAGGCTAACAGGGAAAGTGGTTCACACAAAGGACGGCAAGGCCGCAGTTATTATCCGCCGCGGCTGTAGCCCGACCAGGGGCCAAATGGCACATACGTTGACAGAACCCCCCCCATCCCCCCCTATAGGGCCACCGGACCCCACCTTATGATCCCCCTGGCTTAATGGGTTGGCTCGTGAAATATTGTCACCATTCAAGGGGCATGCAAGTCCCTATACGCCACCCAAACCCGTTCATTTTCCGGACCATACCCCTTTCCAGTGCACCAGGTATTGGAGGCATTCTGAACCCTGCGAGGAGACGATAAATACTCTCTATTTCATATCAAATTCCCCTTGTATGACCCACCGGATGAGGATGAGGGCGACCGACCCACAGCAGTGGATTTACTTTTTTAGAGATATATTTGTGGAATACCTTATGGATACGGAGTGAAGACTTTTAAGGCGGAGTCTGAAAAGATACCTGGTTAAAATTTCAGTGATAATGAATGGACCGATAAAAAAACCGGTGTGGAGAACTTAGTAGATGGCACCCGACGACTGGAAATTTTAGTCGAACAGCGCCACACCATGTCGCCAACTACATATTCATGTACCATGTCGCTATTTTTATTACGTAATTGATTTGCTGAGCTTGGCTTTTTCTAGAGTCTCAAGACTCCTAGCCCAACTGTGCACAGTCGCTTAAACGTCGGATTTGACACAAGTGAGTATAGATTTTGCAACCTTACGGGTGGAATAACTGGGGGGAAACCCTTAAATTACAGTAAAAGAGGGGAAGTTGGTCGAGGATTCCTCAGATAGTTAAGGGCTGAACTCACTGGCCATGGCAAAAATTCATTCCACCGCACCGGCATTCCGAAACGTAGCATCTGAGTATTGTTTCTAGCGACTGTTAAGTCTCTCAGATTGCCCGTTAGTCTCGGGAATGAAAGCGATGAGAAGACATAGAGAAGAATGGCCAATTTACCACAGAGTGCTCTCCAGAACCTCGACAACACAAACAGGTACCCCCTCTTTCAGATACAATTGTTGGAGGAATACCATGAGTTCTAAGTATAAATGACGGACAAATAAATCAGCGAGGAGTTTGGCTGAAGGCAATTTTCCCTCAAACAATGAGAATGACACATTTTAAGAATTCGATCTACCACGGCACCCCACCACAAATCACCGAATCTAACGAACTACCCAAAGAGGTTGGGAAGACGGTGTAAGAAAATCCATATAGATGTAGACCTAGGGCCCTATAGGGCAATGGTCGGGGTGCAATAATCCCCTCGGGGAGGCGTCGGGGTACCTTTGCCCTGGCACAGGTCGTCACAAGCAGTAACAAATTCTTCACATCACGCATGCCATGAAGGTCACGCATTCGGTACTGACAGAAGTGATTCCGTGGCCCGCGATGCCAGGAAAGCCCAGACAAAACTGAGGATGAGACCCCTCCAGATTTTTCAACGAAGGTACGA
This sequence comes from Phyllomedusa bahiana, assembly GCA_025379985.1. Taxonomy (NCBI): domain Eukaryota; kingdom Metazoa; phylum Chordata; class Amphibia; order Anura; family Hylidae; genus Phyllomedusa; species Phyllomedusa bahiana. The sequence goes on from JAODAL010074300.1 coordinate 6,538, forward strand.
TGAACAAACAGTTAACCGGGGGTTAGTCCGGGTGGACCGATCCATGATAGTTCCGCAAAAGCAGAGACTAAATCTGTAGTAAGGGAGCCACGACTACACCCGTAGCAAGGATATTCCCTGGTTCCTCCTCCCTCCTCTGAAAAGTCACATTATACCAAAAACAACGCGACAATTCGTCGGCCTTAACATTCCTAAGCCCCTGGACGAGGTTACTACAAAGTTAACCTAGAAAAGAACAAGGCCCATCACGCTTGACGAGGTTTCAATCGCTAGAATTGTCCAAGATATAACAGAATATTATGATCTGTAAGAATAGTTACTCTAATGTCTAGTACCCCCTCCAGGAAGTGTCTCATTCTTCGCAAGCCCATTTAAATGCGAGCAATTTCCCTGTTAACCAATAATATCATAGTATAATCTCAGAGCGGTAGAGAATTTTCGGGATAAAGAAGGCGATGGGTCTGAGATTGGTATAAGGTTCAGTCCCTGACAGCCGGCCCCTACAACCCCTTTTCTGATGCATCACCACCATAACAAAGGGTTGTTCTGGGTCAGGGTGGACCAAGACAGGTGGCAGACAAAAACATTTTATCAGTGGTAACAAATGCTTGCTCGGCTTCTGTTGCCCAGAGGTGGGGGTCACTCCTCTCTTAGAAAGGTCAGAAAGGGGTATTAAACAATCAGGAAAAAATTCTTAAATAAGATTTGCGATAATAGTTTAGCAAAACCTAAAAAACGTTGGATCTCATTTAAGGTGTAGGCCGTACCCACCTCAGTGTTGATGGCAGAAAACCTTTGTGTGATCCATACATAAAGAACCGGGACTCAATATGTACCCCAGGAACCCTATCTCCTAGGACACTCCGAACAAACATTTAGACCAATTTTGGGGCGCATCTAACATTTGATTTCGACTAACCTGGGAGAGGACCTCCTGACATGATCTCATGGTAACGTAAATCGGTGTAAAATATGAGGATGTCCTCTAGATACACAATAAAAAATGACCTAGAAGGTCCCTGAAAAATGTCATTAACAAAGACGTTTGGAAGAAGCGGGTGCATTACAAAGACCGAAAGGCATGACTAAGTATTCGGAAATATGCCCCACAGGTAATTAAAAAGGCCGTCTTCCATTAGTCCCCCTTCTCTGATTCGAATCAGGTTTTACGCCCCCCAAGGTCGCTTTTGGAGAACCATTGGGCGCCCACAACCTGATCAAGAAGATCCGGGCTCAGGGAAGTATGCTGTCTATTAAATATTGTATCTTTATTGAGTTCCCTATAGTCAACAAGGACGCAGGCCTCCATCTTTTTTCTCTCGCAAAGAAAAACCCAGCTCCTAACCGCGAGATAGACGGTCTGTTATATACCCCTTTTCCAGGCTCTCCTTAATATATTGCATAGATTCTCGTATCCGGGGTGATATGTTAAGAAATAAGAACCCCTAGCCAACCTTCGCACCGCGGAACGAAATCTAAAGCACAGTCATAAGGCCATGCCGGCGGCGAGGTGTCCGCAACGGTCGTCATCACAGACAGTCTATTGAAATCAGAGACAAAGATCGGAAAGTGATGTTATCGTTTATGGACATACAAAGACATTACAGTTTTTTCAAATGATCACCACATGAGTTCCCCCATTTTAGCAACTCCCAGTCCTCTACAAACACCGGGTTAATGGAGGCGTAACCAGGGTAACCTAAAAATGACCATGGTAAAGTACCCTCCATGACAAAAGAAAAGACAGTAGTTCAAATGCAAAACATCCAACATTATCAGGTTTTTCTCCGGTAGTTCGGTATCTTAGAGTCTTCCTCCATTATTTTGTAGAATCTGCGCCGTGAAACCAAAAAAGGAGAACATAGTGGAATTAGCTCTAAACCTAAGGCTTTAGCCGACCCGCCATGCAAATAAAATTAAACAGCAGCCCCCCCTAATCGATCAAGGCATGGCAAGCAAAACTCTAACCCGGAAGATTAGATATACAGGCAAGGAAAGCATGTTATCAAGTTAGGGGTACCTGTACAGCCCCTGAGTTATCCTTCCGCCGTTCTTCAGCGCAAGTTTGTTGCTTTCCCCACGTGAGACTTGGGCCTAGGTGGCAAGCTCCTCAGGAACAATGAGCGGACATCTCTCCACAGTAGATACACAACGCGTTTTCCACCCGATGTGTTCCTTCTAAAGCTGCCGACGTGGACCCAGATACTATAGGATCCTCCTTCTCCTCACCCCAAGCGGAGATTGGGCGAAGGTAGTGAGGAAATTAGAAAACATCAGATAAAGGTTAGGACAGGAGGAGTTCATCCCCTGAACTGACCAGTGGACCCCACAATCCTTACCCTGCGTCTCTCTCTTACTCACCCTCCGTTCAATAGAGATAGCCAAAGTCATTAAGCTCCCCTAAAGTCTCCTGGAATAGAATGGCTGACCATAGCATCCTTCACTGCCGCGGAACAGCCCTTGTCTAAAGAGGGTTTTTGAGAGGTTGGTCTGGCCCACCCAATTACAGAACTCCAAGGCGTGAACTCGGAGCAGTAAATCCTCAGGCCGAAGCGGCTACCCGTGCAGGAATGGACAGGAGATGTTTCAGCTAAAGCCAGCCGTTTTGGGGTCATCATAAATCCTTGTCCCATATGCGCTAGAAAAAATTTGTCATACCGATCGCCAATTTCCTGGGCCTTGGGGGGTAATGCCGTAGTTCCCACACCTGCGAGTGTCCCTGATGAGTGACACCGCCATGGCGACTATTTTCCAGCTTCAGAGGAAAAATGGGAAAACAGAAAAACAGGGCTGGACAGGATTCCCTTAAGGTCCGAAATTAATCAAGGGTTTACCGCAGAAGCAGTCAGGTAACCGCATGTTAGGTTTGTGCTGTCAAGTATTGTCCCCCAGAGGCCCCGAGCAAGTGTGGGTACAGATGGGACGACTGGATCAGGGGCTGGGGAGACATGGGCGTTTAACCCCCCCCCCAAGCGTAGCGATATCTGGGTACATAGACCATGCCATGCCCTGAAACTGGGTAGTTAATTTAGGTCCAACGTCAGAAACCGAAGATCGGTGTTCATCCTGAACCGCCGGGGAATTTGTTTGGAATAAAAGGGCCCTCTATAATGTTAGGATGTGTCAGGTGACTGCACACAAGGCAACGGACAAGTGAAGCCCTGACACGATTCCTGCCTCTGTCCCTGTCTTTGGGGAACCCGTACTCCTAACAGCCTGCCCAACCAGAAACTGAGAGGCAACACTGAGCAAGGGCCGTGCACAGACAAAGACAGACAAACAAACAAAGAACCAGAACCAGTAGTCGAACAGAATCCAAGTCAATAACGGGGCAGGCAGCGCGGTACAGAATCGTGATGCAAAGGGAGAAACCCAGAACAAGCAGAGATCAATAGCACGAGAAAACAACAATATGACAAGCTAACTATAAAGGCACGCAGTATAGCAGGCATAGAGAAAGGAAGCAGCGCAATATATAGGAATGTGGTAGAAGTAGGAGGAGCTAGATAGGTGGAAGGACTGTCAATCCAGGGAGCTGATTAACCCCCTATGCGTGCAGGAGATTTCTGGCCAAGGCGTCAACCAGAAATCACTAGCAAGGTACGAGGCTAACAGGGAAGTGTTCACAAAGCGGCAAGGCCGCAGATATAATCGCCGCGGCTGTAGGCCTGCGACCAGGCCAAATGGCACGGATCGTGAACAGCCATTCCGTAATAACCAGATACCCCTTGAAAGATAGGCACCTATTTGCACCTCAACTAGAGGGGGAGTCCGGGCAAGAATGGGAAAACAAGAGGGGGAGAGTGGAAAGGGAGGGGCGGGCAGAAAAGGAGAGGGGCGGAAAAGAGACGAAGAAGAGAGAAAAAAAAAAAGAAAAAAAACAGGGGGGTGGGGTGGTCAGGGCATGGGTATATAGGGGTGACTCCATCCTCAGGCCAAAGCGCAAACATACACATTATGATACGGCTTAGGGACCAGCTATCTCCGATATATCTTTGACCCCGCGAAGATCCTACTTGCAAAGATCCACCGGAGAGAGAGGGCCACCTGAGCTAAAAACGATAAAATGAAGAAGGAGGATAATTAAGTGACACTTAGCAAATGTCCAGTCGGTTGGATTGAAGAGTCACTCAGGCGGAGTCCCCTAGAAAGCTTCTGCTCTGGGGATGCTTGTCAGGAATCTCCGGTCGCTGAGGTTTGGGCGTCCCCGAGGGTCCCAACCTTTTGGGGACAGCCCCCACTGGTCGTGGTCGCTGATCGGGAAAAGGTGCGGCAGAGGATTCCCATTCAGGTAGATCCACATTTGGGAGGCCCAAGGCTGTCAGGAAGTGAGGAAGATCCACCAATGAACGGAGAACCACAAGGCCCTCTCCAGATCTGACCTGAAGCGCAAAAGGGTAGCCCCAGCGATACGGGATGCTCCGTTGTTGCAGGAGAGCGAGGAGTGGTTTCAGAGCCGCCTTTAGCCTCAAAGTGCGCCGGGAAAGATCCGGGACTATCGCAATATCGGCGCCCTCCCAACGAAGATCCGGAAAGTTTCTAGCACGTTTCATAATCTCTTTTTTGATGGAGTAGTAATGCACATGGCAGATCACTTCCCTCGGTCGAAGCCGGTCTTGCGTTTGGGGTCTCAAGGCGCGATGGGCGCGGTCAAGCTTGATATGGTTATCTTCTGGCTTGCCTAATAGCATATTGAAGAGCCTAGGGAGAGTCCCTGCTAACTCCTGCGTTTTGATCGATTCAGGCAAACCGCGGATTCAGACGTTATTTCGCCTATTCCTTTTTTCTAGGTCAACGAGCTGGTCAGCGAGGCGTTGATGCGTTGTTGCGTGTTTAGCAAGAGCAGCCTGCACATCAGCTAGGGAGGTCTGCACCGATTCCTGGACTCTATCCAAGTTCTGTACTCTCTGTTGAACGGCAGAAACGTCCTCCTTTACAACATGCAGATCTTTCCTCCAAGCCACCTTTAGATCAGCAGCTAAGGCAGCCATATCACTTTTTGGTGGTAGTAAAGATAAGAGAGCCTGGAGCTCCGGATGACCTTGTAGCACCTGTAGAGCAGTCTCTTTTGGAATCATAGGAGAGACAGGCGACACGTTTCCGCCCGCAGGGTCGACGTCTGGTGACATTGACAATTGGCCCAGATGCAGGTTCGGACCAGAGGCACCTAGCTCCGGCCATTCCTCCAGCAGGGAGGAGGTCCCTTGCGGTGACACCGCAGATGCCGAGGAGCCCGCACTCTGCAGGCTAAGGTCTGGGCCCTCCAAGGGATCCAGCACTGACTCCATGGAGAGTCCTGGAGGGGATCCAGAAGCACAGCCAGACTGTAGAGGAGCCTGAGTCATGAGCTGGGAGGGTGCACCACCCTGCAAGGGATTACCGGGATCCCGCTTCGCCAAGTCCCCTGTGTATAGGCCAGGGGTCTTAGTACTCAGCTGGGACTGTGGGACCTTATGCCCCTGTGGCTGATGGTCCTGCTTGGTGCTCCAGGCGGGAGCCGGTAGGGAGGGATATGGCAAGTCCAGCCCCTGATGCATGGGGGTCAGGCAGGGGGATCGCGGGACACTGCCTACCTGGGCCAAGTCCTTAGCAGGTGATGCGGTGTAAGGGGATTCACCATGCAGCCTTCCCTCACTCCTCCGCTGTGCCTGTCGGCTCTGCAGCCCCTGTTCCCGGTCTGCTCCGGCTGCAGGGTGACAGCCAGCAGCGCGAGTCTGTGCAGCACACTCTCCGGGATCCCGCCGCGGTGTCTCCTGGGAGGAAGATGGCCTCTCACCTGGTGTCCGGGCCGACTCCGCTCTTCTCTCGCTCTCCTCAACCCGCCGCAGATGAGTCAGAGGCGACGGAGACTGCTGGCGTGCTCGTCTTCTCCCCCGCACCTTCTCAGCGGTAAGCGGAGCACCCGTCACTGCAGGAGAGTTCCGTTCCGCACCTCATGGCAGGGAAGATGGCGCCTGGGAGGGTGAACAGCTCGGGACCTCCGGTTCTAGGCCGGCCAGCGGCGCAAAGTAATTGGAGATCGGCGTATCCGCCTCCCGAGAGGTCTGCTGGGGTCCAGGGGTCTTTTTAGCACGTTTGGATCCCATAATATAGTGCCAATCAGCAGATAAGTGCAGGCTCTAGACGGAGTTCAGGCTACACACAGCCGGCCATCAGCGCGCCAGGCCACGCCCCCCATGCACATAGGAGTCTTAATACTGTTTCTGTCCCATAGACTTCAATAGGACAGTTTTCTAGTCATGCTCTGTGACCTAGGAAGAATTCACTCTGCAGGGAGGAGGGGGGTGAGAGCTGTGACTGTCTCCTCTTGTGACTGGTGGATTCTGTGATATATATTCACACTGGTGTCTCCTTTCAGTTTGACCCTACTTGTGTTAATAATAAACAGGACAGGAAGTGTCAGACTGTTATTAGGCTTAGTGGCCAAAGTGAAAACTGCAGGACTTAAGAATTATTAAAAATATTGATAGTGACATGGAAAATTAAACAAATAAAATCACCAAAGTTTCTTAAAAAATGTGTTTAACATAAAAACATGGTTTAAACAGTAGGTCATTTTCTGATGACACATTCCCTTTAAAATAATGGCAATAACACTGCACCAAAGCATGTGCTTACAGTAGTCCAAACAATCACGTTTGCTTACTCCGGTCCTTATCCTCTTTAGCTACCCATGACTTTTTAAGGTCAGGTATTTATACCTTATACATGTATGTTTATTGTGTGCACTTATGACCGTTTATTTGGAGGGTTAGGATCTTAGAATGGGCATGGATTATAATGTTTCCTGATTTTGTAATTGTTTGGACTACTGTAAGCACATGCTTTGGTGTAGTGTTATTGCCATTATTTTAATGCATTTTAAAATTATTGTGTAATTTAAATAAAGATTTATTTAATTTTGTATGTGGTGTTGTGGTGAGGTACCTTTAAGTGAATAATATTTATTGTTCCTAGGATTTTTTTCTTTTCATGATTAGCCCATATTGAAAAAATAGGGGTGTGCAGCCCCCGTAAAAAATGCACAGTCCCTCATTTTTAAAAAAGCCTGGCCATTTTAGATCATAACAAGGCCAGGAATTGCCCTAGTAGTGATATATTTGGACCCCAGAATACAGACACTGGAATGGGGTGATTGAGGCAACAGACCGGCTCAGGGTCAAAATTTATATTTTAACGCCTTAGGAGCACAAATAGACAAAAAAAATTAAAAGGGGATACCGCTTTTCTTTATGGTCACAGGTGCAAATACAAATAGGATGGGTAAAAAAAAGAGGGCAGAAGTTGTCTTTACCCTTTGGGGTTGCCTGGTGTAGGGCACACCGGGGGGATGAATGTGGCCTTGGTCCTGTATGGATGCTCCTGGCATGCTGGTGCATATTCCACCCCAACCCCCACCCCTTCCAACCCTGGGCTCAGGTGGGATACTTTCTTTTAAATATGCTGGGACTGCCCACGTCACGCAACTTTCATAACCCTGATCTACAGTCCCCACCCACTAGGGCCAGACTGGTTCCAGTCTCTAACACTGGAAGAGGCCATATATTGGAAGGAGGATGAATGGGACAGAGCCATGCCAGTGGTACCATCAGAACTGGATGGGGCCAGACTATGCTGGGATACCAAACTCTGGGTCACTGCTCTGTTATTGGTACCCCTTTTCTGTTTTCCTGATGTTGGTCCTACATTTAAAAAATATGAAATGGGGGTGCTTGTGATGCCGGTTATTCCATTTCTTTATGAAATTCGGGCCCGGGTGTCTGTCAAATATCCTTTGATTTCTTTGCCTGGCTTGGCCAAGATGCTAATGAAGTTAGTGGGAACTTTAAGGTCCCCAATTTTCCCCTGCTTGGTTGGGTTTCCCATCTGGATTGGGGGGGAAGCCG
>JAODAL010074301.1:0-14422 GCA_025379985.1 Phyllomedusa bahiana
GTTTTTTTTAGAAATTTTTATTTTAAACTCACTGGGACCATACCTTTATATCTGGGAAAATCCATTTTATGTTCACATTTAGTAAAGTCTATTCTTTTGAAAATAAAAGGGAATTCTTTATTGCCTTTAAATGTCCTGCAAGCTGAGAAAATTGTTCCATATTTTTTTACTAAACATTTACAGGAGTTAAATGGGTTGTCTCGCTACAGGCAATGAATGATGGCATATCGCTCTAAAGTGGCATCATTATATGGTAGGTCCGAGTCCCACTTCCTCTGGGACCCTGAAACCTCTCTGTTCTGAACACAGAGGTGGTCTAAACTCTCCTAAAGACATGAATAGGAGTTCCATGTTTAGCCAAGCAAGAGGTGGGACCCGCACCTGTCCTACAGTGATGCCATTTTCCTAGCGATATGACATCATTGTTTACAGTAAGACAACCTCTTGTGACTTATTTTTCTCAATTTCTTCATCTCAGTCTGGTCAAGTGTCTTTGGGATGTGATATGGCTGAAACTTATTCTAAAAAGTATCTGTAATAATTCCTCTTTTGTCACATGATTTTTTATAGAGCCCCTACATATTTGTTTCACATATAGATTAAAGCAACAAAAATGACATTGAAATTTCACTATGGGCGACATGTATGTACGGACCTGCACCAGAAGTCTGTTGTCTTTTCGGCCCAAAAACTGGCGCAGCCCTGTTCGCTAGATTTTTAAGCAGGCCCACTCTAATATTAGGCGCATTCTAAAGCACCCGCAGCACTTTGTAATGTGTCTGAGATCGGGGCGTGCTGGAGGGTGTCGCACTATAACCATACGAAGATACATATTTATAGCTTCAGTATGGCAAATCTAGGTGCATTACTGCTGGAACAGGTAAACCACTTTAAAAGTGGTTTACCTGAGGTTGAATTGTCGCTTAGTAGCTAGAAAGCACTAAATCTATGACCCGCAGTAGAACAGGTTCATAGATTAAGGCGCATTCTACGCTACTAATGAGCGCAAAAAAAATGGCGCCCGGGCGCCGAAAATCATACCCGTTGCCCTATATGTATGTATCTATGACATAAAGTTTTTCCTCAATCTGCAGACCGAGCTAGAAATAAGGTACATAGTGAAGGATAATGAGATGCGGTGGCATCCCATCCTTCCCACATCTCCTGCTGGTTGTGATTCCTCTGATGGCCATGGACTGAGCTGTTTTTGTGGCTAGAGACACATCAAGTTCTAACCAGTTAAGAAGCTAAGCAGATTATTCTGGGAATCCTCTTGTATGCGCATATATTCTGGGAATCCTGTTGTATGAGTATATATTATTCTGAGAATCCTGTTGTATGAGTATATAGAGCAGGTGGCTGCCTTAAATGCAGTTTATTAGTGTTCAACCTACCACATTTTGCAAAGTAAATTTGCAATTTAATACAATGGGCATCATTCATCAAAACTGACTAATAGTAATATTATGTCAGTTGCCTAAAGCAACCAATCAGATCTGTGCTTTCATTTTTTAAACTGCTGTGGGAAAATGAAAGCTGAGCTCTGATTGGTTACTATGGGCAACAAAGTCAGTCTTACTGGTAGATACTTCTGATAAATGAGTCCCAAGGTATTGCACATTTTGCGCTTCATCAAGTTTTAATTGAAAGTCCTTTTAAAAAATGTTACAAAATTGTAGTTGAAGTCATTGGTTACAATTACAATATTTCTTGGAGTAGGAATACTTCTGCGTGCCAAATGTGAAATGTACTCGTCCGTGGTCGGGCACTTCATTGTTATCACAGGGATTTTGGATATCTATAGAACCTATATGAATTTAGCTTTCTTGGTTTTAGCACTGGTAACATGTCTCTTTGGTTGCTATGACATAGTTCCCCTATGAGAATTCTAAGAGCAGCAAGAAGTGTTGTCATGGGAACAAAGACAGTCATCAACCAGGGAGCGTTATTTTTAACTTTTACATATTGTAGTGAGTGGATTACTAAAAAGAAACATAAATGTGTCTAATTCTAGGAATGTAGTGCGACACGCCCCCAGAACACCACAAATCTTTAGCACATTAAAACTTTTGCGCCTAAGTTTGGAATGCGACTATTCATACGTCTATAAAACAGGTTCACTAAAGCTTTATAACGCCAGATAACTGGCACAGCCCCATTCTTACAGTACATGTCGCCCAAAATGTACAGGAAAGCTGGGTGATAACTTGTCCCCCACAACAGTTGTCGTTCAGCTTTCCTTTATTCCAAGAAAAGCTGAGTGATGACTGATGTGGGAGTCACTCAGCTAATGAAGGCTTCCACAGCTGCCATGTCAGTGCTTCTGTTACTTCCTGATTTGGTACATCATTCTACATTATCTATTATTATCTAATAATTATTATCATTGTTCAAAATTCAAAAAAATAAAAAGTTATACATAATTGGTATCGCTGCATCCGTAAAAGTCAGATCTATTATAATATAAAATCACTTATAGCATATGTTGGGCACCATAGAAGAAAAAAAATTGCCAGAAGCCAGTGACCACATTTTTGGTCATTTCACATCCCAAAAAAATTGTAATAAAAAGTGATCAAAACATTGCATGTATGAGAAAATGGTCACAATGAAAACTACATTTCATCCTGCAAAAAAATTGAGCCCTCAATCCGGTGGAAAAATAAAAATGCTTATGGTCAAAGAAAATGGCGCCGCAGCGCAAACTTAAAAAACATTTTTTTTAAAAAGTTCTAAAACATAACGAAAACCCTACATATTTGGTATCACCAGAATCATACCAATCTGCAAATTATAGATAACACATAATTTATAACGAAGATTGAATGCAATAAAAACAAAACCCCTTCAAAAATTGCACAAGCCCTATTTTTTCACATGCCACCCCACTTTAAATTGTATTCCGTTTCCCAATACATACTGTGGTACAGTCAGTGGTACCATTAAAAAGTACATTTGGTTGTGCTTCCGTTGATGACCATGGCCTGAACTGTACTACCGTAGTGACTGCAGACTCAGCACAAAGTTCTAACCATTTATGATGTCATGCTTGTATTACATCATGAGAAGGTGAACAAAGTATCCTAAGAAGCCTGTTGTATGATTATATAGCTATATAATTAGTGTTCTGTAACCCCCTACATCATCTTAATTTTCAATAGAATACAATGTGTTGCACATAGGTGTAACTATAACCATAGTAGCTATAGCGACTGCTATGGGGCCCAGAGAATGAGGGTGCCCACTTAGGTACAGAATATAGTTCCTTTTTATAGGGAACAAGTAGTTGGTGGTTTTATGCTATTTAGCACTACTATGTTGATTTTCTGATGTATTACGCTATTATTTATATTATTTATTGTTACTTATGCTACAGTTTTTAGTTTATTTTCATTTTAGTGGTGGTACTCATCTCATTTTGCAATTGTGCACTATGAATTCTAGTTACACCCCTGGTGTTGCACATTTTAAACTCTGTGGTTTCCCAAGGTATTAAAGGGGTTGTCTCACTACATTGGTTCATCTCACCTCAGTCCTGTTTTCTTGGTTTCATTTTGAATCCAGGTCTGTAGCTATAGCAACCAGTGCTGGCAGCCTATCAGGAGAGAACAAACAGGTCTATAGTTGTAGTGACCTGAGGGACTGATGCAGCCCATACAAGAGGGGATATCTAGGAATAGGTAGGACACTGGTAATGGACACATACTGCAAAGTGATTTGTTTTTGCAAGATCTTTAACATAAAAAGCAATCCTTGTAGCGAAACAACCCCTTTAAGTGAGGCTCTGCTCACACTGTCATCGGCGCCGCTTTTGGCAGTACGATCTTTATTTGATGGCAGGCTTAGCACAGCACACATCACTCTGCTTGCAGTTGAAATGACAGACGCCACAAGTAAAGTGATGCTATTATCTATCGTAGGATGGAAGAAATGATGCAGACGTGATAAGAGCCATTCTGTTTACATTTCATTTTTGTCCTTTAGAAAGTTAAAGCTGAATTTTAGCTACAATTGGGCATAAGGTCACATTTACTCTGGGAATATGAGGACCTATTTGTGTCTCTGAAGTAACACTCATATATTTGTGAGTGAAAAGCAAATCTAAATAGTAAGGAAAAGTAGCAGAATATGAGTTAGTATAGTAAACATTGCTGGCATACAATTAGTAGTAAAGGGGTTGTATAATTTCATTAAATGGCCTTCAGAATAAGGGGACAGTGAAAACAAGCAACTTTGCAATTGGATGTCATTAGCAAAGCTGTCTGGTTTTCACAGTATTCCTTATCTTCGTTATCTGTAAACAAACTTCTCCAGTGCTGGTCAGATAGTTGGATCCCACCTCCTTGCATTGCACTAGTTGAGGGCTCTAATAATTTACCTTCTGTTCTGCCCGTGGATGGCCATATTCACGGAGCTTTCATTCCTGCATCTCACTCAAAATTAGAGGCCGGCAACAATTTCATTCTGTACAGCTAGCTGCCTCCTCATTGGCACTGCAGCTGTCTCTATAATCAGAAAACAGCAGAATTGTGCAATGGTGCCTTAATGCTACTGCGTGTAAGGGGCCGACAAAAATGTCACTCTATACAGCTAACTGCTCCTCATTGACACTGCAGCTACTGCTACAATCAGAAAACAGCAGAATTTTGCATCGGTGCCTTATGTAAACATGAAGGGAGATGGATCTGTGTTCTGGACGGATTCAACTGTAGCAAACCTCCAGCTGTGAGAGATCAGTGCTGAGTTCATAGAAGACTGTTTAGACTGAATGCAGGCCTATGGTATGTAAACAGCTCTTACAAAATAAGACTGCATAGGGAGAGGACAGTGATATGTGGAGGGGGGGACACACTGGAGCCAGCATGAACAGTGAAGGGGGGATCCCCCTTCAGTTAAGAAACATCCAACTGGGAGGGGAAGAAATGCCCCTGGATTTCAGGAAGTGAGAGCATCAAGTTTCAAGAGAACAGCTGAACTGAAGAAGCGACACATCCCCTTTAAATGTGATCATTATCATTTATTCTAGTAAATGCAAGTGTTGAGCCGAACTGTTCGGCAAAAGTTAAATTCGGTCATGTCATGTGATTTTAGCAGCCAATAAGATCCCTACACCCTCAATGGTGATGTTTTTGACCTCCCCTCTGTGCTCTGCACTGATTGGCTGGCCGCCAAAACTGAAGGAAGCAGCTGAAAAAGGCGACTAACGCCGGTCCCGAGCCTGAACATTTTACCAAACCTGCTGCAAACTATTTGGCTCGGCAAAATACGAGCCGAGCCAAATAGTTGAGGAGGCAACTGTCCCCAATTCTGGTCTGGCTGGGGAAGGAGATGAACCCCATGTAGGGGTGTCCTCAGAGGATCAGAGCAGTTCAGAACCCCCTAGTGACAGAATGCCCGATCTTGAGGTGCGAAAGGACCAGTTCGGGGTGGAAGAGTTAAAAGATCCTACCCTTGCCAGAGCCCGGGAAAACGTTAAAATGGTTGATGATAACCCGGTGGAGCCTGACACCAAACTTTCCTTCCCCTACATGGCAGTAAGGGGGACTTGTTGTCCCAAAGTGGTAAAAAGGGGAGAAGAGCTGGTGGAGCAGCTGGTTGTCCCTAAAATATATAGAAGGACGGTACTAGAGCTGGCCCACGGTCACCTAATGGGAGGGCATTTAGGAGTCGAAAAAACTACCAAAAGAATCATTCAATGGTTCTTTTGGCCGGGCCTTCAGAAGGATGTGAGAGATTATTGTGAATCCTTCCCGGAGTGCCAGCTTTCGGCCCCTAGACCACATTATCGTAGCCCTCTGGTTTCCCTCTCAATTATTGAGGTGCCATTTGAGAGAATAGCCATGGATTTGGTTGGTCCTATTGTCAAGTCTGCTCGAGGCTACCAGCCTATTCTCGTGATCATGGACTATGCCACAAAGTACCCGGAAGTGATACCCTTGCGTAACACAACATCCAAGGCTATTGCTAAGGAGCTGGTGCAGGTGTTTAGTCGGGTGGGGTTACCGAAGGAGATACTTAATGATCAGGATACCCCCTTTATGTCCCGGGTCATGAATGAGCTATGTAAATTGTTCCAAGTAAAACAACTGCGTACCTCTGTCTACCATCCGCAGACCGATGGATTGGTAGAGAGGTTTAATAAAACCCTCAAAGCCATGCTAAGGAAAGTGGTGGAAAAAGGGATGGGAAAAACTGGGATTTCCTGCTTCCCTATCTCATGTTTGCTATCCGTGAGGTCCCTCAATCATCCACAGGGTATTCCCCATTTGAGTTACTGTACAGTCATCACCCTAAGGGCCTTCTAGACATAGCAAAAGAAGCTTGGGAGGAAGGAAGAAGCAACCCCCTATAGGAGTGTCATTGAACACATGGCACAAATGCAGGAGTGAATCGCGGCCGTAATGCCGATTGTACGAGAGCATATGGCTAAGGCTCAGGAGGCCCAGCAAAGGGTTTATAACCGTAGTGCCAGGATACGTACATTTGCACCAGGGGACCGTGTTCTGGTGCTAATCCCTACAGTTGAAAGCAAATTCTTAGCCAAGTGGCAAGAGCCCTTTGAGGTAATTGAAAAAATAAATGAGGTGAACGACAAGATCCGTCAGCCCGGTAGAAGGAAGCCCGAGCAAGTGTACCACGTTAATCTCATAAAGCCAGGAAAGACGAATGTCACTTGCAGCAGACACCTCATCCCCACCGGAGCAGCTGGGCCCTGAGGAACCCTTGTTGCCTGAGGTAAAGGTAGCTGACTCTCTGTCTAATACCCAAAAGGCCGAAGTACGAGCGTTCCTTTTTAAAAACAAGGGGTTCTTCTCGGATAACCCTGGTCGTACCTCCCTCATTAAGCATGACATCCTTACCGACCCGGGAGAAAGGGTTAAGCTAAGACCGTACAGAATACCCGAGGCCAGGAGAAGGGTTATCTCTGAAGAGGTGAGGAAAATGCTAGAACTTGGGGTAATTGAGGAGTCCCATAGCCAGTGGTCCAGCCCCATAGTTCTAATCCCCAAGCCAGACGGCAGCTGGAGGTTTGTAACGACTTCCGTAACTAAATGCCATTTCTAAGTTTGACGCATACCCAATGCCACAGGTGGCTGAACTGATTGACAGACTGGGCACTGCACGGTATATAACAACTCTGGATTTAACCAAAGGGTATTGGCAAATCCCCCTAACAGATGAGGCCAAAGAAAAAACTTCCTTTGCTAGACCTGATGGGTTTTTCCATTACGTGGTGTTCCCGTTTGGGTTGCATGGGGCACCGGCCATCTTCCAGAGGGTTATGGATAGAGTTTTGAGACCCCACAGTCAGTATGCCGCCGCCTATCTGGATGATATAATCATCCAAAGTCCAGATTGGGAATCCCATCTACCGCGAGTGCAGGCGGTTATTAATTCTCTATGTGAGGCAGGCTTCACAGCCAATCCAAAAAAGTGTGCCATTGGTCTAGAGGAGGCCAAGTACCTGGGGTACAACATAGGCCGTGGATTAGTAAAACCCCAAATTAACAAAATTGAAGCCATACAGAGTTGGCCTCAGCCTGTGAACAAGAAGCAAGTGCTTGCCTTCTTGGGCATTACAGGCTACTATAGAAGATTTATACCTAATTTTGCCTCCCTTGCAGCCCCGTTGACTGACCTAAAAAAAGGTAAAGATTCTGTTATGGTTAAGTGGACACCCCAGGCTGAAAAAGCTTTCCAGACCCTTAAAAACCTACTGTGTGCTCAGAAAGTGCTAATAACCCCTGACTTTAAGAAAGGGTTTGTCCTTCAAACTGATGCGTCGGATGTGGGACTGGGGGCAGTACTATCACAGGTACGGAATGGTGAGGAACATCCTGTACTGTGTTTAAGTAGGAAGTTGAACGACCATGAGAAAAAATATGCAATAGTGGAGAAAGAGTGCCTAGCCATTAAATGGGCCCTATAAGCGCTCCGCTATTACCTGCTTGGCCGGCATTTTGAATTAATCACGGACCACGCTCCCCTCAAATGGATGTGTGAGAATAGGGAAAAAAAATGGAAGGGTCACAAGATAGTTCTTAGCCCTGCAGGAGTACAAATTTACGGTAAAGCACCGGCCAGGGACCCAAATGAAAATGCTGATGCCTTGTCTCGGGTACATTGACTTATGTCCAGATGTGTTCCAGCCCCGGGTCTGAAACAGGGGGGAGGATGTGTGACAGAGTGTCTGGACTGGTAATAGAGGGAAGGTATGTGTGCCCAAGATTCCTAAGGTCTGCCAGGTAAACAGCAACCGGAATTAGAAGTCCAGAAAATAGATCCACAAATGGAAATTCCAGCAGGTACGAAAATCTTCTCTTTATTCCAATATAGACATAACAGGGCAGTGCAAACACATATAAACGCCAACGCGTTTCCGGTCTCTCAGGACCCTTGATCACGGCATATAACGATTTAAAAAAAACAAGTGCTCTTATATACACCTTAAAAACATAGCGTCATAGCTACACATGATTAGCGGAGAGGGAAGGGGCAGAATAAGGGGGCGTTCTTAACGAATTAACTCTATAGTATCCTATGGCCAATACATATACCATTATCTCTTCAATGTATGCTGAATACCGAATTAGCCATATATCTAGTAAATATACATTAAATCGTTACGTAGGTTCATACCCTTCAGGAAACGTGTGTTACAAGTCATAATCCAAAACGCCTCTCGTAACCTAGTTTTATGTTCCCAATCTCCTCCTTTCGGTGGTTTGGTAACTTTCTCGATTGCGCCACAGCGCAAGGTAGCAATTTTACCCTCGTGTTGTTCAATAAAATGTCTAGCTGCACCTGAGGTATGTGTATGTTTATTCTTAATTCCTGTAATGTGCTCCGCTATCCTTTGTTTCAATTTTCTAATTGTGCTACCTATATACACTGTGTTGCATTGGTTACACAAAATATAGTAGATAATATGATCAGATTCGCAATTGATGTAATTTTTTATTTTGAACTGCTTACTCCCATCACTATCCCAAAAGATTTTCCCTTTAATGATTATTGGGCATAAATTACATCAGTTTTTACCGCATGGGAATAATCCGTTATGTTGAAGCCATGTAGAGTTAATTTTACTCTGGAATAAGCTGGGGGACAATTCATTACCTAATGTATTTCCCCTCTTTGAAACACATTTGATACCCCTTTCCACATACCCTTTGAGAATTGTATCTTGTCTCAAGATCTGTATGTTTTTAAAAAATATTTTTTTCACCAAGTCAAAGTCATCACTAAACCTGGTAGAAAATACCAATTGTTGTTGTATACTCTTATTTCTTTTTTGTTTTTTTTTTTCAACAACAATTTTTGTGTTTGGTTGCTTGTTTTATTCGCTGCTTCTTTTAAGATGTAACTCGGATATCCTCTCTCTTTTAATCTACATTCTATTATATCCTTCTCTTTTAGAAAATCCTCATCCAAAGAGCAAGCTCTTCTTGCTCTTGCATATTCCCCTTTTGGTATAGCTGCTATGGTGTCTCTTGGGTGATTTCTAGTGGCCTGTAAATAAGTGTTGACACTATCATGTTTTCTATATAGTTTTGTAAAAACCCTCTTCATAGCAGTTGACCCTTCTAATTCCAGATCCAAAAATGGAATTTTCACAGAATCCTGATGGAAAGTAAATTTGAGATTGTATTCATTGTCATTGAGGTAATCCATGAATTTAGGTATGGACGTTACATCACGACCCCATACAAACAGGAGGTCGTCGATGTAACGCTCATACCATATAATACTATCACCAAAGGGATTATTTGAGCCATATAATGCATGCTGTTCCCACCATGCCATATAAAAGTTTGCTATGGTGGGCGAGGCTGATGCACCCATAGGAGCACCTTCAGTTTGTAGGAAAAATGTTGTGTCAAATTTAAAATAATTATGTTTTAGTAAAAAATTAACACTTTAAATGACAAAAACCTTCTCCTCCTCACTATAACTCATCCCTATTTAGAAAGTACTCCAAGGCTACAATAGCCAAATGATGATGAGGAATAATGGAATATAAAATTCACTACATCGCAGCTTAACCATACATAAGAATCCTGCCATACAAAATCCTGAAACATTTTCAATACGCTTGAACTATCTTTAAGGTACCCTGGAAGAGACCTCACTATAGGGTTTGGGGCATATTGTCTATCAATCCACTGAGTCTATCGCTGAGGATCCAATGCTAGCTACAATTGGACGTATGGCAGGGGAAATACATTTTATGGGTCTTCGGAAGCCATAAAAAATAGCACTATTGGGTTTTTTCCTGTAAGTATTTTTTTGCTTTTCAGTAGGACTCCCATCTGTTGACCTTCCTCTAATAATCTATTCAATTTAGTTTGAATTTTACAGTGGGATCTAATCTAACCTTCGATATGTATTTTTCCTTCTCCAAAATTTTTCATGGCCAATTTTTTTAAAATAGTGCACTGTCCATGATCACAATTTTACCTCCTTTAATTTCCCAATTCTTGATAATCAGATTTTTATTATCTTTTAATGTTTTCATTTCCTTTCTTTGCACATAAGTTAAATTTAAATCTTTTTTGTTATTTATTTATTCCTACCATTATCTTTATTCAGTTCTTTTAAGTCCCTCTCCATCGCCATTAGAAAGGCATCCAAACCCGGAACACGAGCTTGCAGGGGGTAAAATAGTGAGTTAGACATCGCGCACTGTCTCTCTACATTACTGATGGAGATTCTAAATTACTTTCCTTTTCTAACTCCTTTAACATCCATAAAGATCTTTGTTCCCTAAAATCCAAACACTCATATTCATTTGTTTGTTGTTCCTCTAGCTCAACGCTAGCCTGTGGCTCACTTATGTCATTCTCACTGATCTCTTTTTTGTGAAAGAACCTTTTCACTGTAAGCAATCTGGAAAATTTGTTTACGTCTAGTAATGTGTTAAAGAGGTCAAATCCTCTATTTGGCACAAAATTTAAGCCTTTATTCAACAACTCTATTTGTCCCTCTGTTAAAATGGTTGGAGTCCAAACTACCAGATTTTTAAACAAATTCTCCTTTAGTTCTTCTTTCGTGCTACAGTGTTCTTCTTTGGCTTCTTTGCATTTATGTCTGGATCCTCCTCTTTTTCTCCATCGTTTTTTGACTGGCTAGAAAGTTCCTTCATCGCAGTTCTCATCTTCATTTTGCCCGTATGTGTTTGCTCCCTGTTCACACTCCTAGTTTCTGATCCGGTTTGTGAGCCGTCTGTATCAGAAAAGTTAACATTGCGTCTATACGAGCGATATCTGCTTCTTCCTCTCAGTATTGACCTCGGGGTGTTACTCTTTTCCTGCATCCATGTATACACCTGATTTTTCTGATAGTCCTCTTGATCTCTTTGATACTTTTTTGTTTTGTTGTTAATAATGAGGTCTTCTATTTTTTCAATTTTCTTCTCCATTCTTTCCTTTAGTTCTTGACAATAATTAATTTAAAACGGTGATTTTTATTTGCAGCTGTTCTATTTCTTCCTCCAGCTCTTTTAATTTAATATTTTCATGATCAACAATCAGACCTATTAAATCTAATGAGCATGTGGTAAGTATATGGTTCCATTTATTTATAAATTCTTCATTATAATTAACTGTGGGTACCTTTTTTAGTCTTAGTCCTCTTGGGATCATAGCTTTTTCCAAATATTTTTTGAGGGTATTTTGGTCCCACCAAGTTTTTAGTTCTTGCAGCTTCAATTTCTCCAGTGTTTTGTATAGATCCCCAAATATTTATCGCCCCCTTTCGTTAATGCCTCTTGTATACGGAACATTTGTTCCAATTTCGCCACTCGATCCATTTAATTTATTGTAGCTGACGCTGAATACAAAAACAAACTGCAACCTGTATATACGTAATCCAACAATCTGGAGTGGACGGTAGTACAAATACCAATGCTTTATATAAAGCTAGTCCCGTACTTTCATGGGGTAGGAGGTGGTCGCTGCCGAAAACCCGGCTTGAACATTTCCCAAATTCAAAACAAAATACTGCTTCCGCCCCCCCTCCACACACTTCCCCTACCGGTCCCTTTCCTTGTTTCCTCCTGCTGTGTTGCTTGAAATTAGGATGGAAGCACGATCACGCTCGAGGGCCGCCCCGGGGAAGGCCAAACACCCAGAAAAAATCCACAAATGTAAATTCCAGCAGGTACAAAATCTTCTCTTTATTCCAATATAGACATAACGGGCAGTTTCAATAACATATAAACCCAAAGCTTTCTGGTCTCTCAGGGCCCTTGATCACGGGATATAACGATTTAAAAAAGCAATGCCTTAATACACCTTAAAAAAATAGCGCATAAATACACATGATTACGGGGAGGGAAAGGGGGAGAATAAGGGGGCTTCTTAACGAATTTCTCTATATTTATGGCCAATACATATACCATTACCTTCAATTATCTGAATACGAATTTCCTATATCTATAAATATACATTAAATCGTTACGTAGGTTTTATACCCTTCGGGGAAAAGTGTGTTTCAATCAAATCCAAAAAGCCCTTTGTAAAACCCAGTTTAGTTCCCAATCTCCTCCTCTCGTGGTTTGGTAACTTTTTCCCATTGCGCCACGCGCAAGGGAGCAATTTTTCCCTCGGTTTTTTTCAATAAAATGTCTACAGCACCTGAGGTATGTGTATTTTTATTCTTAATTCCTGTAATTTGCTCCGCTATCCTTTTTTTCAATTTTTTAATTTTGCTACCTATAACATTGTTGCATTGGTTACACAAAATATAGTAGATAATTGATCAATTCGCAATGATGTAATTTTTTTATTTTGAACTGGGGGTTAAACCCATCATATCCCAAAAGATTTCCCCTTTAATGATTTTGGGCAAAAATAACATCTGTTTTTTACCACATGGGAAAAATCCGTTAGTTTTAAAACCATGTAATTTAATTTTACTCTGGAAAATGGGGGGAATTCATTTCCTAATGTTTTTCCCCCCTTTTAAACACATTTGATACCCCCTTTCCAATACCCTTTGAGAATTGTATCTTGTCTCAAAATCTGTATGTTTTTAAAAAAAATTTTTTTCACCAATAAAGCATCACTAAAACCCGGTAAAAATACCAAATTTTGTTGTATACTTTATTTTTTTTTGGGTTTTTTTTCAACAACAATTTTTGTGTTTGGTTTTGCTTTTTTTTCGTGTTTTTTTAAGTGTAACTCGATACCTCTCTCTGTTCCCACCCACGCCAATACAGTTTTGAAAAGGTGGGCCGAGGCTGAGCACACATAGGGACACCTTCCCAAAAAAAGGGGAAAGGAAAAAATGTTTGTATTTTAAAATTTTTTGTTTTAAAAAAAATTTTTTAACACTTTGAATGACAAAAAAACCTTCTCCTCCTCACTATAACTCAAATCCCATTTAAAAACCCAAACTACAATAGCCAAAAAATAGGGAAAAATGGAAAAATAAATTCACTACATCGCAGCTTAACCATACAAAAGAATCCTGCCATAACAAAATCGTGAAACATTTTCAGTACGCTTGAACTATCTTTAAGGTACCCTGGAAGAGACCTCACTATAGGTTGGAGCATATTGTCTATCCATCCACTGAGTCTATCGCTGAGGGATCCAATGCTAGCTACAATTGGACGTATGGCAGGGGGAAATACATTTTTATGGGTCTTCGGAATGCCATAAAAAATAGGCACTATTTTGGGTTTTTTTTTCCTGTAAGTATGTTTTTTGTTTTTCAGTTAGGACTCCCATCTGTTTGACCTTCCTCTAATAATCTATTCAATTTAGTTTGGAATGTTACAGTGGGATCTAATTCTAACCTTCGATATGTTTTTTCCTTCTCCAAAATATTCATGGCCAATTTTATATATAGTGCACTGTCCATGATCACAATTTTACCTCCATTATCCGAATTCTTGATAATCAATTTTTATTATCTTTTAATGTTTTGATTTCCTTTCTTTGCACATATGTTAAATTTAAATCTTTTTTTGTTATTTTTTGTATTCCTACCATTATCTTTATTCAGTTCTTTTAAGTCCCTCTCCATCGCCATTTGAAAGGCATCCAACGCCGGGACACGAGCTTGCAGGGGGTAAAATTGTGAGTTAGACATCGCGCACTGTCTCTCTACATTAGTTGATAGAGATTCTAAATTACTTTCCTTTTCTAACTCCTTTAACATCCATAAAGATCTTTGTTCCTTAACCCCTTAAGGACCCAGCCTGTTTTGACCTTCCTGACACAGCCCTAATTTTGAAATCTGGCATATGTCACTTTATGTGGAAATAACTTTTTGACACTTTACCTACCATGTGATTCAGAGATTGTTTTCCGTGACACATTGTGCTTTAAGTTTTAAGAAATTTTTATCCAAAATCCTTGTTTGTTTTTTGAAAAATATCAAAATTTCATGAAAAATTGGAAAAATTTCGATT